>JAHDVE020010012.1:0-75331 GCA_022606495.2 Halesus radiatus | reverse complement strand
AGGTTAAGGATTATAAAATTTTACTCTAAAGTATTAATAACCCCAGGCAACACTGGGTACTTCAGCTAGTATGCCTATACATACGAGTATAAGAAAAAATAATAAAAAGTAAAAAATATAACCTACAGTTTTTTTTTATATGAATACTGCACAGGAGTCCCAACTGCTCCCAACCGTCTGGAGCCAGTGAGACTATGGCATTTCCAATTCGGGAATGTTGTGAGGCTGAAGGTATTGGGGAGGGGAGGAAGAAGGGGAAGAGTAAGGTGGGGAAATACCTGGCTATTTAGATCTAGACACCAAACACGGCTAAAAGCCATTTCAAGTAACATTTCAATTCTGAATGGAGGTCTTTCACCAGGGCGATACTGAGAGTATCTTACACTCTGGAACGTGCACAAATATACTATATATTATATTTAAATGAATTAACTGCGAAACATGACAAATTAATTAAATAAAATTTACTTGCACACGCCGGGATTTGAACCCGCGACCTTTGAATTCATAGTCGAGAGCCTTACCCCTCGACCATAGAGGCCGTCAAGTAGAAATTTAATAAATTTAGTTTCTAGGTATGTGGGAGTTGATTCCAGTATTGTGATTAGCAAAAATGGAGCTGATAGCATATGTTCGTTAGTAACGATAGTAACAAGTAAATAATACCAGAATGCAGCAACAATGGAAACCACAATACATTTAATAATATGTATGTATTTCGAAAGTTGATTAAAAATTTCTGGGATATATAATATGTACTCGTATGTACGTGTATTAAATTTTTTTAAATTATCTAAGTATTAGTGAGCATATGTTCGCTTTTTATTCTCCCTAAACCAAGTAGCCAATCAATGACCGATTATCAGGTATGATGTCGAACAGTTTAGGACCTATGAGGATTGCCTTTGAGCAAGGGATGACATGATAGTATGTGGAACTATTGGATTACTTCAAGAGTGACGGGTGTCGTGATAGTGATCTATGGATGGGTAGTGGTGACATTGTTTTTGTGTGTGTAATATAATTTTTCTTATGTATAATTGTCTTACATTTAGAAATCATATTTCTTCAAATAATACGTCACTGGGGTACCCAAAAGGTTTTTAAGGATGACTCTAGTAGTGATTTTGCTAGTGGATTCAATATTGTTTTGGGACATCCGCCCCCATCCCAAGGATGCATATTCTAGTAGAGAATTGCACATGGCATAGTATACTAGTTTCAGATCTTTTACACAAAGAATATTTCTAATAGACATGAATAGGTGAGTAAGTTTTCTGACCTTTGTGGAATCTGCATTTTGTTGTATGCAGATTTTTCCCACTTTAACCCACACAAAGGCCAGTTTTTTTTCTAGCGCCGTCTTCTTAGATAGGTATAACAGATGTTTGTTGGTGGATGTTAGATGCTCCCAGATGTTTACCGGTATACGCGGTTCAGAGACCTATAGTGTTTGTATTGAGCTTGTCTTCTTTATTTAACGTTTTGTTGTTCCATTTTACATAGTTTAAAAATTCATCCCTAACATGAATGTGTTTAAAGCAAACAATTATCGCTCTTGTTTTATTTGAATATTCTGTCCTCCCGGGAGCCCTAACGCTGGTCTCTGTCATTGGTTGTTGTGGTAGTTTTGATTACTTTGCTTATGTTAAACATGAGTTTTCTCCTTCTAATTTCGGTATGCCCCTAATTTCTGCTACAAGTTTTTTTTGTTGCCAAACTTGTTCATCAATTTTAAACTCCAGCATAATTAATTTGGATTAGAGTTCCAAATTTTTTTGCTGCACAGAATCTATGGTTTTCAATTTTCCCACGGATTTTTAAATTTTATTAAAATTCCTCCATTTTAGTATTAAAAAATGATAGGGAGGCTTTAAATTCTGTAAATTGCTATATAGTGCTGCCACCTGTGTCTGGATGTTCTTAAAGCCGAGCAGTTCCGTTTTTATATTTCGTAATTCAGCCATAATTAAGTCACTCTGTCCCTGTGCTGATCCTGGTTTGGAGCTGTTGGAGCTGGCGGGAGCGCCCTCCTTACCTATTGTAAATCGCGCCGTACTGCGAGTTTCCGCCTTGCAACTATTGCATTTGATAATGGCCCGTTTCTCCTGAGTATTACATATACTTATGGCAGGTCATGTTGTCTATATTTAATATTATTATGTTATTTTATATATATATATTACTTATCTTATCACTTACACTATTATACTTATTTTTAATTATATTGTTTATTAACAAAGAAAAAAGTGATTGTCCTGGGATGTTTCTTTCAGTAGCACCTGCTAGTGGGCAAAATGCGCAACACATTTTTGTTGAGTACCCACATCCGATTCACTGTTATGAATTTGTAATGTGTCATTTATGAGTGTAAAAATATGCTCATGCAATGCGCAATAACTGCTTTAACTATCACTGACACTTTTCTGTGTTGCATCGATGGTATTTTGCGTTTAAATTTCAAAAATAATTGTGTACTCACGAGACATAGCTGAGAAAACTGATGACATTAAAATAAATTAATTAATTAAATGTAAAAGGAATCAACTAATGGAATCAAAGAATCAACCATTACATATTTATCTTACGCCATTGCTTATTTTTCAACAGACTGTCAAATGGTGTGTGAAAAACACATAGAATTAATTTTCTCTCTTGTTTCTAGGATTAAAAAAAATGAAATAAGAACCATTAAGTGTTATCATCTATGAAGGTAAGAACCTGCCGATTCCCAAAAAAGGAAGTACCTAATTGAATAAATATAACTTTCTATTACATATATAATTAATACTAATATTATAATATAATACCCATAATTAATTAATATTATTAAATGTGGTTTACCGTAGTGTTCTTGCTAAGCCCATCGCTATAACTGTGTGGCATTCCTTAGCCAGAGTATCGCAGTAATCCAGCCAGGAAAGAAATCCCGTAGTCTCCCTTAATCCAATTGATTTTGTGCATCGGTCAGCAAATTCCTGACTTGCATACCTGTTGGACATAACCAATCAAAGTCTGAACTCTTTCAGGAAGTGGAAAAATATTTTATATACAAAAGAGTCAAAAGGAAGGACCCTGCTACACAATATTGGTTTATTTAAAGGAGACATGAAGGTGGGAAATGCCTGACTGTAAAAATCTGGTCACCGAACAATTTAGGGACATTTCGATTTTGGATGGTAACTAATAAGAAACTCCAGTGAAAAATATAACGGTTTCAAAAATATGTATTCATATAGATCAGCAAACGACGATTTTGAATATATAATTTTCACTATATATAAGTATAAGTAGAATTTATAAATCATTATTTAAAAGTGAATAAAAAATCATCTTATCAAAACAACGTGTTATGCTCTATAATTGTTGTTCAATATAAACAACTATTATTAATGAAAGAAATTAGAGTATTCATGAGCAAACCAATTATCAATACGGATATTAAGATAATGTTAATGCTCAGTACTATTATTATTCTTTGAGTTAAAGTTTCTAAAAATGTACATAATTTTATTACTTGTGTTTAGTTATGGTTTGCCATGAACAGAACATAAAAATATGTACGGTAAAGCTCATCCTTGTTTTGACATTTGACATCTTAACCTCAAAACCGACCGGCCGTAGATATGGAGCATTTTGGCGGGCTTTGAAAAATTGAAACTTTGAAAATTATTTTAATTATGAAAACTAACTTTAGAAAAAATATATATATACTATTTATGTTTAACGGGATTATGAAGTTCCTTATTCACCGGGGCACTAAGAATATCTTCCACTACAGCCAAATAAATAGATGGGTGACTCTTACCCCCAAGTTATATTCAGCTGGTCAATATCGCAGGGGTCTGTATCCGCCGGTAGTGCCTTGTATTTGTCTATCAATATTTCAACAAGGCTTTCGGAGAGCATGTTGGTGCTGACAATCAGGTGGGCTATTTTATCATCGGGGAGGGAGGCTACTATCATGACGCCTTCGCAAGCTCTGAGAACTATGTGATTGTCCTAGAAATTGACAAAAAAATATAGTATTACAGGTCATAATGAATCTGCTTTTGATACTGACAATTCATAGTGGAATTCCATTATAATGATTTATTAAAATGACTTTTAAACTTTTTATTTTTGACCTGACCTGACCAGTTCCAGTCTACCACGGCCATCTTCAGACTGTACAATAAGGAAGTCCAGTGAAACAATATAATGGCTTTAAAACAATATATTCATATAGGTCACCACACACCCATTCTGAACATCATTTTTATTATATATAATAAAAGTGTATAAAAAACCATCTCATAAAAAGACCATGTTATGTTGGTACCACTGCTTCTGACATCACATGTCACAATTTTCTCCTTTCATGGGTGATGTGCTCATATTGTGTAGGTTAGTACACAAAGGATGATAAAGCAATAAATTTGTGATAAGAAGTTGAGTCCTTAAACCAATTTATTTTGTTTTTATGTGAGCCAGTGAGACTATGGCATCCTCAATTGGGGTATGTTGTGAGGCTGAAGGTATTGGGGGGAGGAAGGAGATGGGGAAGAAGGAAGGTGGGGAAGTACCTGGCTATTCAGATTTTGTCACCAAACACGGCTAAAGCCACTTCAAGCAACGTTTCAATTCTGAATGGTGATCTTTCACCGGGGCGATACTGACAGTATCTACCACTGTGAAATGTGCTGCAAAACTACTACGTATTATCTTAAATAAATAAATTGTGAAATAACACAATTTAATCAAATAAAATTTACATGCGCATGCCGGGATTTGAACCCGTGACCTCTGGATTTATAGCTAAGGAACATAACCACTCAACCACGGAGACCGTCAAAATTATATCTGATTTCATAAGTTTCTATTGGTATATTCTTTGGTTGTGATTTTCCATAAACAAGCATGGCTGCGGTACGACTGAATAAAATCAGTCACAGACTGCATGACAACATAACTGATGTGCGCTCCAAACGCTTGCGTGTAAAAAATTTTAAATTAGCCGCACAACAAACCGCTGACACAATGCACACGATGGACTGACGCGAAGAACGGAGCGCCTGCACTAAGAGCGCCTTGTTCTTACACGTACACGGAATGGTGTGTGGTATTTCCCGCGCTCCAAAGTGTACGTGTAAAGTACGCTATTATGAAGTAACTACAAAAAGTAACAAAAAATACTTACTGCACTCATCAAGTAAGACAGGAGGAGATCCATGAGTATAAAAGAATCATTATCGTGCAGGCCATTTCCTCCATTCTTATCTAACATATCATCTTCATAAGTAGAAGAAGTAGAGTCTTCGTCAATGGACTCTTTCTGCAAGGAAGTCTTTGGGAGTTCAGCCGAAGGTTGGGAGACGAGGGAGTAGACCTTCTTGGGCGGGACCGGCAAGGTGTCGTAGTCAAACAGTTTGTTTTTCTTTGGCTTCTTCATGGAGCAGACGGGCATTGATGGGTAGAACACATCATCTGAGCTATTCCTTGGCAGGAAGTAGTATGCCAAGTCTGGCTGTTTACGAACCAGGCCACATAGTGTCAGGAGGAGTTCCACCTCTTCCTTTTCTGTTGGGGACGCGTGGTTGTTTTGACATGAAATGAGAAGTTTCTGAAATTGAAACACAAAATATTATTGATGTATGTTTAGATGATAGTAAATCTATGATAGTTATTTTACCTTCCGAAAGCATTCTCAAAATGGCCAGTCATTTTATTGTAGAAGAACAAATAAATACCATATTGGATTTAAAAAATTACATTCACAATATAGTTGGCTTGCTGAAACTAGTCACCATCTACAAAACCATATTAACAATGATACATTTAAAGCTATTTTAGTGATATTTATAAAATAAGTAAGTATTATTATTGATTCAATTCTGATAAATTTATTTTTGCCACTTTCCGGGTAAATTTATTTACTTCATGTCATTATTTTAACCTTTGGAATGCCAAATGCCCGCGATCTAATACTTCCGTAGTGGGCCGAGGGTAAATTTGCGCGCTCCCTACCTCAGTCTATTTTTTCATTATAACTTACTTACTTGCAAAATTATGTTTTTGTAAATTCTACAGTCTTACCAGATAATGTGCATAGATATTTATGAAAATTGTATATATCTACCATAAGTAGTTTCCCCACAATAGCTACTTACATTCAGAGAAATGATATTTGACATTGCTGATCGGATACGCCGGCGTTCAACGGATACAAGTTTTCTATATTCGATGGGTAACTTCAGCGCACTAAAAGTTAAAGCACATCGTCAAATTATACTAGCCATTATTATTGCGTAAATATGAAATTCCTACGGATGCGTTAAAAGCAGGTTTTTTCTTGTCCAAAATGATAAAATTATTATTGACTCATATTTGTGTGCTTCTCCGGAATTTTGATTCACTTTCAAAATTATTTGTTTTCCTTGTAGGGGATGTAGCGTGCGTTTGCGTGATAGCCCGAAATGTTTTTTTTTTTTTAAGTGTTACCCGAGAAGCAGTTAATAGTAATTTGTGACTTGTCTTCTCGCAATAAAAGAATGTTATGAATAAATTTGTTTGTTTTAACCGCCCTACCCATACAAACGTACGTGATATTATCACTCAAACCCAACAAGCCATATCCCCGTACGTTCAGGTACAAAAAAAACTATACCCAAAACCCACAAAACATTTGTACACGTCAAGTTTGTTCCTGCGTCATCTCGTTTAGTACTTGGTATATTGTAAACACGTATTGAGATTCCGAAATCTGATAAAAAACCTGATGTTTTTTACCTGCTTTTTGAATAATAACCCAAGAGACGGGCGGTTAATAAAATTACATTCGTTTGTAGCAGGCAAAAAAAAAGTATTATTTTCAGTACCGAGTAATCTATAATTAAAAGCTATCGGCAAGTTTAGTATGGTTGGGAGGTTAAAAGACAGAAACAAACAATAAAAATAACTTATTAATGGTTTTTGTGTTTAATTCGTAGAACTTAATATAAATCAAACTTAATAATGTTATCATTAAGTTCTGCAAGTATTTTAGTTTTTATTATTGTGACAGCTGTTTCAGCATTCAAGGCCATTTTCAACCTGTGGTTAGGTCACAATGCGATGAAAAAAAAGTATTATAAATAAATAACATTCCTGTATTATGAATTTATTTTTATTTGTAGGCAGTACATACAAGTATATTTTCTCAGCTAATGAGAATTAAAACACTTATAAAACAAATAACAATGATCTGTGCCTTCATCATTAGAGCATAAAATTGGTAATAAAATAAGGCCAATGAATAAACGGTTATAGTAAGATTATTATTTCTATTCACCTTATTTTGTTTCAATAGTTAATACTCTTGAATGAAACGTGTACGTAATCACATTATGTTTGTGTTCTGGCTGCATTCTGATTACGTTATTGACATTTATGTTAATTTCAATGCAAAACTGACCATTTAGTTTACTAATGCATTTTAATGCAGAAAAAACAAATAGATAGATTAACATATTACAGATATGTTTTTGAATTTTTGAAATTGATGCTAGTTTGAAAGAGAGAGTATGAAAACAGTGTGCAATATAGTTGCGAATGATGAATACTTGGAGCAGGTCGATGAGTTTGTGTATTTGGGAAGTATGTTTACGAGAGATGGAAAGGCTGATAGGGATATTGAAAGAAGGGTGAATGCGGGGAACTCCATTAACGGAAAACTGAATGCGGTTGGCGCTCATAAAAAGTTGTTCGAAGAAGCGAAGCTAGCAGTCCACAATGGAGTGCTGATACCAACCCTGATGTATGGTAGTGAGGCATGGAACTGGCAGAGGAAGGATGAAAGTGTACTAAATGCTGTAGAAATGAGATCTCTGAGGCGAATGTGTGTAAAACCATGTGACGAAACAATTGGAAAAAGCAATGCTTGCAGATCGACAGTAAGACCATTATTACCAAGGTTTTGACAGAAGATGCAACCGCTCTCATCGCCGGATTAGGATGGAATACTGTCACACACTCTCTCTACAGCCCGAACATAGCCCCAAGTGACTATCATCTCTTCCCTCAATTGAAGAAACACCTGGATGGAATGAATTTCAGTACCAACGAGGAGCTGAAAGAAGATGTTGTACGCTACCTGCGCGATGCAGCGGGAGAGTTCTATGACATAGACATTAAAAAGATGGTATACCGCATGCAAAAATGCATCGATCGCAATGGTGACTATGTAGAAAAATAGGAAAAAGCCCAAGCTTTCCAAAAATGTATGTGTTAATAAAAACGTATTTTATCCTATGAAAAACCATTGGAGACCTTATTTTGCGGATATCCCTCATATATATATATATATATATCTCATGATTAAGGTAATGGTCACCCTGCATACTGCAGACTGGAGCAACTTATTGAAACTGCGCTCGTACTAATTACATAGGTTTTGAAATCATGTTCTTCAGCATATTCCTCTACTATGCTTACAATCAATCTTCTCCAGGATTGTCACTTGGATGTTACAAAAAATTTTATGTATTTCTATTTAGATCTAGTGCAACTACACTAGCGTTTGCCTAACCTGAATGGGAACATGCAGCGCTGGCTCCTGAACGGGCACCAGCTTGACCCTCCGCAGCAGAGCGGTATACCAGGCCAGCACGGTCCCACGCAGCCCAGGCGGCCGGTCCCCCTGAGCCAGGGCTGTCAAGCACGAGGGCAGGCCCAGCCGCTCGCTCACCAACTCCTCCAGGCACGGCCCCATCTGCGTGGGGTTCTCCAGCTCTTCGTCCAGGAGAAACTGGAAATCATTATGCTTTAAGTAAATTGGCAATGCTACATTTATTTTCTAATCAGCGTAATGTTTCATTTCCAGCCAGCTTCATTTATTTCATTTCCTTCCCCACTTTTAATTTATTTATTTTTTTACGCTATATTATTTTTAATAAGAATCTGAATATTTATTAATATTTAATAAAATGTTGAAAAATAAAACGCATTTATGTAATGTGAAAAAGATTTTTTTTAAATGAATGAATTCTATGATGTGGTAATATATTTCACGTGCAAAGGTTGTAACAAATAGTGTGATCATTATATGCATTTTAACAGTATAGGAAACCTTATCTGAATTGTTAATATAACAAACAAAGGTTGTGACAATTGTAAATGAAGTAGAAAGAATAATATAATATCATTTGTACATGAAGTAGAAAGAATAATATAATATCATTTGTACATGAAGTAGAAAGAATAATATAATATCATTTGTACATGAAGTAGAAAGAATAATATAATATCATTTGTACATGAAGTAGAAAGAATAATATAATATCATTTGTACATGAAGTAGAAAGAATAATATAATATCATTATACATGAAGTAAAAAGAATAATATAATATCATTGTACATGAAGTAGAAAGAATAATATAATATCATTTGTACATGAAGTAAAAAGAATAATATAATATCATTTGTACATGAAGTAGAAAGAATAATATAATATCGTTGTTGGGCCTGCAATATCCGTTAGTGAGGTGTTAGAAAAAAAATTTTGCAGAATTAATTGTATTAACACATCGTTTGCGGGGGTTTTTTAATTAATCCACGCCATAAAGCGGGCAATTTTGTAAGATTCGCGCGCCAAATTACGTTTCACGTAAAACAGCTATAACTACTGAACTATTGATCATATTTAAATAAAATTTTGAGTACTTTACCTTAAATGAAATATTCTATTATTATCTGGTCACAAATGTTTATATTTTTGGATAAAAAATTATAATATTCAAGTTTAAATATAAACATTGGAACACTTTTGTCGTATTGTTGATTTAGTCATTTTATGCACGGCCAACATAATATATATTTTGTAAAATACAAAACAATAAACACTAATATTGTTTCACCCTTTATGTAATGGTACAGCACAAAATTTACACATATACCGGGTTTCGCTACGCACTTTGTGGACCGCGCACACACGACATCGTCTTCGTAGATTCTTATTTTTGCCGTTGCCTTCAATCTTTTCCAATGTATGTTTTCTCCAAAAACTTCTTCATGTCTTGTATTGTAATATCTTTCCATTTGAGAGATTTCTTGTATATTTTAAATTTGTGCATATTTTGATAATAATATCTGTTAGATTCTTGTACAAGGAGTGTAAAAAAATCCTCTCCTATGAATAAATTTGTTGCTTCCGTTAGACTATTCGGAGCATTATCGGTATTTATACCTGGGCGACCTAAAAACTCTTCCAGTACTGGTGTATTATCTGCCGATGACCATTCTTCTTCTTCATATTCATCTGAGTCTGAATCCGAATTGCTTTCAATTGTTCGACGGAAAAAAGTCTGAGGACGCGCTGTAACTTCATCATCATTAAATTCAAATTCATCATCTGTATGTTTCTCAACGTCACTATCACAAGAATAATTTGATAAATTATCAGCACACAATTCTCCGTCACTCTCATCACTAACGTAGTCCATTGTTATTAGGTATTTTTTTATAAAAAATATGTAACAAATAACTTCAAACACAACAGCGATCGATTACGAATATATCATACAATGATAGGTATTTTATACGAAATTCTTAAAGCGGAATGTAGACAGAAACGAAAATGGAGAACGTCTTGAACGAAACAGTATCACTATCACACTGAAGAAATATAAAGACAAAAACGAAATGTTTATCTTACAGCTTTCAAGTGAATGTTTTATGACCACAGTCGGCCAACCGACCCTAATTCCACGAATTGCCGGGTTTAGGTACCCGGTACAGGTATTACACGCCTCAAAGGAGCTGGCGCCTAATTTTTAGTTCAGAGAGTAACCAAGAATCACACGTTTCTCGTAATATGTTGTAACTCTAAGTGTCAACGCGTTAAGGCGTCTCCCGCGCTCTATCACTAGTATACAAATACAAAAAACGCTTTTAAGCGTTTCCCGCTCTCTACCAACAGTATGGAAAAGACGCCTTTAAGCGTCTCCCGCAAACGATGTGTTAACAAAAATTTAAAATAACAAAAAATGAGGGTGCTGCGATCGTTTAAAACGTTTTAAATACTAAGATGGCTCATAGGAAGATTATTGTAAGTTAAAAAAGGCACAATGGTCCAAGTATATGTTTTTTACTTTCACCAAACGGTATTAATAAATTAGTGCTACTGAGAAGGAGATAATTCTACATCACATTTTAAGACAATTTTATGTTTAAACTTTTTTCATTATTTAACGTATTGTCGCGGAAAAGGCGATTTTTGGTATTTCTGATATTTATGTATGAAAATAACCATGTGTTAGATGTTAGATAAACAAATAAAAAACAAAATCAAATTCACGGATCAAAGCAATTGACAAAAAACGTAAAAGAACAAATTATGGTATTTGTATTTAGCAGTTTCTTTAAAACGAACTATGAAATTCGAATGTGAAAAATTTTAAAGTGAGGAACAAAATTTTAAAGACAGAGTTAGCAGCTTGTATTGACATAGTAATGAAAAAATGTAGTTCCACTTTATTAAATGTCAACATTTTATTTCCAAACAATACATACATTTTTTTATGACGCCCTCAATGATTTATTAAATGTCACTTAACAGATTTTGACAATTTTGACCGGTCAGTGGCTGAGTTGGCATCGCGTTTGGGTGTCACCCAAGTGTTGTGAGTTCAATTCCACGGCTGGTTAAGTCCTCCATTACGACACAAGTAACATCTTCCGCTTACTGTGATTGTAATAGGAGATTTTCAAATATTGTCAGGTTATTCGTAACCAGAGGCGGTATTCCCGTTCTTTTTAAGGAAGATTCCTTACATTTTTCCTTAGGGTTAAAGCCTTCTTAATTAACTGAGGAATCCCGGTGAGACATAGTAAAAAGATCGTAAATAGATTGTCAAGAGATTATTTGAAAACACAAATTGATGAAATATCTTCGAGTGACATAAGATTTTGAACTAAAACTTTTAAAAACAATTATATTATATTATAATTCATTTTAATACATTTTTATTTTATTTTTAAATGTCATAAATAAGCATTTTAACGATGAATCACGTTTTATAAAAAGGTACAAACCTCATTAGATAGTAATGACCTTTTTTTGTCTCTAGTTCTAAAAGTGACATTTGAATTTATGCCGACCGAAGAGGTGGGTCATTCCACTTATTTCCAATTTCCAAGTTAGAGTTTAGTCACATGGACTCGATTCCTCGGACTCGGTCTTCGTTCCTTTCGGTCCGCATAGGTACGCCGTTCCGGAATTAAAAATCGTTCATATTACACTAATGAATAGGGACACCTTTCGTTTCTGACTCCAATCCAAAACCTTTGCTGTTCCTTGAGTGTGAGTTCGAAATAAGTGAATCCAGATTTGCGAACTCGGAGTGAGTCCACCGCCTTCGGAATCGAATTCATTGGACTCGGCCGGTCGTACCGACTCTCTTCAATGCTGTGCTTGACGTGAATTGTCAAAAATGTCAACATCTATATAATGTTTACTAGCTAATTATGTTTAGAGTAAATAATAGCGTAATTGGTAACATACTGAATATTAAGTTTTTCTCTCGTTAAAATATCTCAAATATTGAGATTTTCTCTTATTAAAACATCGCAAATATTGACATTTTTGATGAATGTTGTTCGCTGAATTCAGCTGACAGCTGTCATCCGATAGAACCGGAACCGCAGTTAAGTATGAAGGCTTTAACCCTAAGAAAAAAGTTAAGGAATCTTCCTTAAAAAGAACGGGAATAGCACCCCAGGAAATATTTCTTTCTTTAAAAAAAATATTAGTGGACATTACACGTACGCTTCGGCCTCAAGATTTCACCATACTTTGTTCCAATACGTCCGCCGAAACGTATGTGTAAAGGCAGCGACCTGCAGTCCGAACGCCTAGATCTCCCGTCAATCCGACACATAGGTTTTTCTCAGCGATCGGCGTGCTATGTCTTTACAAGTAAGCATTTGAGCACATTTGTTTTTTTTATGTATATAGCTTTTCACCGACTGCTCATGAAAAATGAAAAGCAAAGAACAGAAACTTAGAAATCAGAAACTTGAATAAAACATTGCAAATAAACTATCTAAATTTGCACTGTTCATACGTAAGTAATTTATAATGGTCGTAAATATGATATGACGTTATTATTTTAATTGGTAAATGGCCATAGCGATGTCTATCTTATGATATCTGTGGTCAAAACTATAGGAAAACTTTTAAACCGTACGACGTATCAGGCCACACTTCGCTCCTACCTCTGAGAAATCCCTTTACACGTACACTTCCGCGCAAAGATCAGTCAATGAACGGATAGGCCAGCGCGCCTAAGTGAGATGACTTTATTTACCCAAAATAACGCACGGATTCTGATCTGACGTGTCAGTGCGCAGATCGGCGGCCACTTTGGAGTGAAGACCGAGAAACACAGGTGGAAACGTACGTGTGGGAGACGCTCTTACCGGCGCAATGACGATATGTAGATCTCTCTACCTACAAACTTACCTGGAGCATTTGATGCAGGTGCAATGGTATTTTAGTGTTCTCAACGTGAACATTCTTTGGAGCACTATCACTGATGTAAAAGTTCTGGATTAACTTCCAGTGGTATTGGAAATCCACAAGGCGGCTGGCGGGCGGAGCAAGCTGGAAGCAAATTACACCCTCAATTGTAACCAATATTTGATTTGTGGAATATTTTGGAAAAATTTGAGCAAATTCAGTAAAGTACAGTAGAATCATTTTAAAGAGAGTTTTGCTTATGTAGTGGTGTACTGTATGTTTTGTGGGGTAAAGAGAGACTGCGGGCAGGTATTCCAAACTATTTCAAACCAATTTAAACCACTACTGATTGTGGTAAAACCGTGTATGATTGTGTGAAAAATGTTGAGATTGGTAAAGAATGCAAGGCTGATGTAAGCGTAATGAGTAAGATTAAGAAAGGTACCCTCAGATGGTTTGGGCATGTAGAGCGAATGAGCGAAGAAAGGAGTGTAAGGAGAATATATGACGCGAATGTGAATTAAAAGAAGCCGGGGACGCCTGAGGAAGACATGGCACGATCAAGTGAATCAAATACTTTAGTCGGGCCATGTCAGAAGCCGGAATAATAGAAGAGAATGTATGAGACGACGTATGAATGTGAATGAAGCAAGAAGTGTATGCCAAGGTGGAGTTGTTTGGCAGTCCGTTCTCTCTGCCTACCCCTGCAGAAAAAAGGGCGTGATGGTTAGTTCGTTAATTGAACCACTGTCGGTGTGCACAAATACATTCAAACGTGCAATCTTTAAAATGATTTGCCCGTACTAAGCTAACTTTTATTGAAGGTTAAAAAAAACAGTCTCAGTATAAATTATAAAATGGTTCATATTTATTTACAATACATTATTACAATTACAATTTACAAGTTTATTTATTTATTTATATCTATATTATACAGTACTATTTTGCATTATATTTTTTTTAAAGTATAATAAAGGTGCTTTGTAAGGTGGAGTGCAAGGTAGGTTTGAAGAGGTGATAATGTGAATGGAGTTTTATATGTGTCGTGACCACCTCACTAGGAGAACCTGTGCTGAGGTGTTCACGTGGATGTGTTAGATGTGGTATAAGTGTTGATGTGTATTGATTAGTTTTGTTTTAATGTTTTAGTTTTGCTATATAAATTAGGTAGAATTTGACATTTGTTGTTGTTGTTTTGGTTACAGTAGGCAAATCCTTTAAAAACTAATAAACATGTGATTATAGATACTTTGGACTAAGTTTGATAATATTAAAGTACATTGCACGGAAGAGGAGAGAAGGGACTATCAAGTAAGCATAGTTTCTATTTATTGGGTTATGTTTGGTTTGGTTATATCATGTTTTGAATAACATGAATGCCTTGTTTTTTGATCCAGGTTGTGATATATTTTTTGAGTTTACTTGTAGGTATTATATTTACAGTTAGTAGTTGTTTCGGAGTTACAAGTTACAATATTAAATAAGAATACTGAAAACCAATTTGTTGATAAATATACTAGTTATATCATGAAAACGTGTATATTTTTTTAAGTTTTCAAAATTTTACTTATGAATGAAAAAATAAGCAGATTTAAAAAATTATGCTGTGAAAATACACAACATTCAATAGGAATAAAAGATAAAACGTTAGCAGTGTATATCTACTAGCATCATTTCTCAATATCCAATAATTTACTGCTTGTTTGAACGATGAAATCATGGGTTCCAGACCCACCCAAAGCATAAAACAAGTTTAACAAACCTTGCATAAGGCTATGTTTTTCAGCTGGGATTTCTTAAAATTTATTTAAATTATCAACGTGGAAAAATAAATATGACTTAAAATAGGCGATAGTGCTAATCGAGTGGGTAGCGTTAATAATAAACTCAGATTAAATAGTGCAATAAATTTTAAGGTTGTAAATATATGTCAAATGGCTCTGGATAAATAGTGCGTTAATAGTCAACATATCATAATAACAACATACCACGTCCGCCGCCGTCTGTAAAACATCGGAAAACCTACTAAGCATTTCTAATGGTTTGATAATGTACGATATTAACACCGTAATTAAAACTAAATAAAAATATACTATAATTTTCTCTACATTTAGAATGACACCTTCGACAAAAATCAAAACAATCTGCCGGTGTTGTCATATGATAAAATGATTACAGGGCACAAGCAATCACAAGACATTTTCACATTTTCCCAGTCACCCCACCCACACAAGCAATGTTATAATTATTTCTGAGATTTGTTTACAACTGAATTTCTTATTTTAAATTTTATGGGCGACTTTGCCATTATTTACTATTCCCTGTTTTATACAACTTTTTCATTTTATTGTGTTATGTCAATACAGTCTGACATTTAATAGTAGACAAAAATTGGGGGCGCTGCGGTAGTTCAAACGGTTTTATGACAACACCAAGATGTCATGGGAAAATTAAAGTAATGCCCTCAACACACGCGTTAATTTTTTTATATTAATAGGTTGATATATCCTTTGTAATACCTATAAGTAATGACCGAATTCACAGACATACTTAGTGTCTAAAATCTGCATTTCAAGTAATAATAATTCCAAAACTAGACCAGCCATAAAAAAATGCACAAAGGCTAGCCGCGTATATTGTTGTTCAAGCCGGAAACCATTGTAAAGTACTACATCATAAAGGACCCAGATAGAAAGTCGGCATTATTTTACAAAAGGACAGCAATAAAACCTAAAAGGAAATAAGCGTGTAATAAATTAGCGGCCCACCAGACAATACGGGTCATAAAAAGATCCCTACGGATGGCCACAGGAACAGGGCTCTCGGAAGGACAGTTGGCTTGAAGCTTCCGCCCAGGAAGGTACCTATTCTCGCTCCTCGGAGAGGCCGCCCAGGTCCTCTGACCGCGAGTGAGTTTTACGCTTCCGTCCCGGAAGGAAGTCTGGTCTTCGCCCTTTGGCGATCTACCATAGAAGTCGCCAGGCTCTGCACCGCGAGGCGACCCCCCGCTTCCGCCCAGGAAGTTACTGATCTTCGCCCTTCGGAGATCAAACCCCGGAGACCGCCCAGGCCTCTGATCATCGCCGCGTTTGTACCTACTCCCGATCCGAAGGTACTTGGATACCTAGTGCGAACGCGAGAACTCTGCATACCCAGCAGCTGTCTGGACCCTGTATAGCCATAAGTAAAGGGAAGTGCCTCTGAACTCTCATACCATATAATTCTCCCACCATGTCACCCTGTGAATACTCTCGTAAAGACTTTTACGTAGGATAACTAAACTTTCCCGTATAATTAAGCCAAGTGAATCTCTAATTTTAAGAATCAACTTTCCCGTATAATTAAGCCATGTGAATCTCTAACTCTAACTTTTTACAGCGCCCTTGAGGTGATTTTTCACAAAAACGGAGCTATATAAATCGTCCAAGTATTATTATTATTATTTAAGAATCAACTTTCTCGTATAATTAAGCCAGTGAATCTCTAGTTTTAAGAATACAAACTTTTACGTAGATTTAACAAAGTAAATAGTTAATTTTAAGTACAAAGACTTTACAAGTAGATTTAAGTACTTGCCTATCTAGTTTTATTGAAATTTTGTGTCTAATTAAGATTAACTTTAGTTTAAGACTAACCCCACGATTATCAAAATAAATAACTTGTTGTAAATACCTAAATTGCTTTTCAGTTCCTAACCTTTTTGCGTTATTCCTAGAATTATAACCCACTGCATTAATTAGCGTCTTATCAATTGGCGGCTCAAATGTGGGGCTTGCTTGCTTTTGGCAAGTAGAAATCTAAGTGTAGATTTCCGACTCACGAAACCCTGAGATGAGCAAATAACGCAAAAGGAGGAACATTAGCATAAATAGTTTTTTTTTTCCTTTTGTTTTTCTTTCGCTTACAGCCATAGTCTGGCTAGATACCGACGGGAAATAGATTTTCACATGACGTGGAAATTTGCCCTGTATATTGTGTTTGTAATTAATATTTGTCCTCTTTGTATAATTTGGGTTTAATGCTTTCCCCCCCCCAAAAAGTATTTGGCGCCCTCAAAATTCATTAGTAGTTAGGTTGTTAGGTATAGATATATTTTTTAATTTAATTATTAATGACGTCGGTCACGCGAATAACACGTGCGACTGCAACCGAGGAGACCGCGGCCCAGGCGACTACGGCCGAAGCGACCGTGGAGGTTGATAGCCTACCTCCGTCATCGGGAAAAATGGTCAACATAGGGCAGACCTCGTGCCATTCGAGGATTCTGGAAGACAAGTTCGGAGGTCTGGCTGAGAAAGAACCTGACGTGTTCATTCTCGCTTGCGAGGAGTAGTTCAGCTTGACAGGCTGCTCACCTGCAACAAAGGTAGAGAAAGCAGTGAAGAGATTACAGGGAGAGGCGCAAAAGTGGTGGCAGCCTCATACACGCGGACGATGGAGCTGGGAGGATTTTTCGGCGCAGCTACGTAAGAGCTACGGCGTAGATGGGGCAAGGACGTCCCTACTAGTGACATTATACGGGGACCAGCAGAGGAGCGACGAAAGCGGCATCTGCTTCTTACAACGGAAGCAAGCCGTGTACATGCGCATTTTCGGCCAAACTGGTATTAATGAACTGTGCGCAGAGCTGATAGGGCTAATGAGGCCCCGCTACAGAGAATTATTGGAAGTGGGTCTAATCTTCGGAGCCTACACCATGGAGACACTTACTGCGCGGGTAAATAGCATGGACTTCCCGAAGGAGCCACTGTTCCGTACGCCGCCTCCCCAACCACAGTACAGGGGACATAGACCCATTAACGACGCTCGAGATCCGCGAGACTCCTTACGCTCGTGTCAGATCTGCCCAGGAAGACACTGGAACCGAGATTGCCCAGAAACAAACCCCCGTAGGTCGGGAAACTGGCAGCGCTCGGGTGACGACCAGGTCGGACAACGTCGCGCCCAGGGCCCCCGGAGATAAACCCATATGGGTACCAGAGAACACTACGTGAGGTGCTCACTGGATTACATCCAATTCAAGGACAGCCACTCCAGTCCCCGCAGTGCTCTGTCGCCTACGCACAAGACGTGGACCCAGCATCTTACATAGGCGCCCCCCTTACACCGAATATCCCCACTATTATTGCACGAAATGAAATTCCACTTCGACGAATGGAGAATTTCCCTCAAGCCACGGTGGCATAAGTGCTAAATATATTCACCTTTTAATTATTTTTTTTTATATTCTATTTCCACATTATGTAATTTTTTTTAAATGTATTCTTTTATATGGCAGACAGAGTATTGCACTCACCGCTTTGTTCAGCTGAAATAAAGATATTATTATTAATACACCGAACAAAAATGGGCTCAGAAGACCAACAAGTGGTAGGTACTTACTTTTACTTTACTTGTAAAAATGCCACAAACACGTAGCACACCAGCAGAAAGCGCCACCATGTCAAACGACAAAGAAAACGGGCCCCCAGCTTCAACCTCAGCGAACACAGAGGAGACAACAATGAGGGTAAATAACCCGACGACACAAATCCCGGCAAGTCTCATACACTTTTAAAAAAACCACACATTTAAGCAATTGCTTCATCACGGAAGAATCTGTTAAAAGGAAATTATGTTCCTTAGATATAAACAAATCTGCAGGCCAGGACACCATTCCGTCAATTTTCCTAAAAAAATGCTCCTCTGTATTGTCTAAGCCACAGAGCATTCTCTTTAACCATCTATCGTCTGGATATTTTCCCATCTACTGGAAATCCAGCTTTATCATCCCTATATTTAAAAAAGGTGACGAGACTGACATTTCAAACTATCGACCATTATGCATACAATCTGTATTACCCAAAATCTTTGAATCTCTGGTTCTGGATGAAATATATCCCACACTAATAGAAATAATAAATGACTAACAACATGGCTTCATCAAAGGTAGATCAACTACAACAAATTTATTACTTTTTCAAAACTATATATTGGAGGCATTTGCAAAAATAAACAAGTTGACTGTATATACACTGATTTCTCGAAGGCTTTTGATAAAGTATCTCACAAAGTACTGATCCGGAAACTTCATGCCCTGGGAATTGGAGGAAATATTTTAAAGTGGTTAAGTAGTTACTTATTAGATAGAACCTTGTTTGTTAAAATAAAATCTTTTATATCCAAATCGTTTTCCGCTACTAGTGGCGTACCGCAAGGTAGTCACCTTGGTCCGGTTTTATTTCTTGTCTTTATAAACGACATAATCAACAGCTTTAAAGGTGTCAAAGTTTTGCTATTCGCCAACGATATTAAATTATATAGAGAAATAACTGATTCAAACCACTGTCAAATTCTTCAGTTTAATATTGACATGCTAAATAACTGGTGCTCACAAAACAATTTATATCTGAATGTTGAAAAATGTAAAACTCTAACCTTTTCCAGAAAAAAAACGTCTCTCTTTTTTGACTATTCAATAAATCTACAAAGAGTTACAGAAATGAGAGATCTCTGCATTATAATGGACGAGAAACTAAATTTCACTGCTCACATTCAACAAATTGTAAATAAAGGTATGAAAACTTTAGGATTTATATTAAGAACAATAAAAAAATTTCAATCGTTACAAGTAATAAAATTATTGTACATATCCCTAGTTAGAAGTCTAATTGAATATAATTCCACAGTGTGGTCGCCTTTCTACAAAATACATATTCACAATGTAGAAAGAATTCAAAGAAAATTTTTGCGTTTCATAAATTTTAAAGTAAACATACCTTTAGAGCACATAAATTACCCATCGTTAATGAATATTTTAAATATTCCAGCATTAGAAAACAGAAGGAAAATTAACGACCTAACCTTTTTACTAAAATTGTTAAACTGTAAATTAAATTGTTCTGAACTCCTGCATTTAATAAACTTGTATATACCCAATCAAACTACAAGATAGACATTAACTTTCTACATATCTATATCCTGTTCTAACTATAGTTTGAATTCACCAATTCAACGCTTACACAGTCTTGGTAACAAATACTTAAATAATATGGATGTATTTGACAATAATCTAAACTTGGCAAATTTCAAAAGAAGGATGAATGATTTGTTTCTGCCTGGTTTATAAATTATTGTTAACTACAACTTTTTACATTATTTACTTATTTGTTATTAATGTCAGTATTGACTTGGTGGATATTGCACTAGTAATTTTTTATTTTTTCTGTTACTGTGTATTTTTAGTTTTTGGGGCAGTTTTTTATTTATTTATTTTTTTTTTTTTCTTTTTTTTTTTTTTAGTTTTCGTGCAGTTTTTTCGTTTTCAAATGTAACTTAACTTTAGTGCAAGTTTCCCATTTTTTATTTTTCATATGTGATTTTAAAATTAAGTATCTGTATAAAAAAGCCCTATGAGCGTTTAAAAAATAAATAAATACTGTAATGTGTTTTGCACCTGTGTGACTATTATAAGTAACTAAATATATAAAAGCCCATATAGGGTGTATATAATATAATAAATAAATAAAAATTACTAAAGTAAGAGCAGAGTTAGCATAACAACTCGCACACGTGTTTGTGTGTCAAAGGGAAAATCTCACCTGGAAGCAATATTTTCGGGGAGAAAAGAAAAATTCCCACGACTCTTCCTGGAACAATGCGAGGAATATTTCTAAATAGCAAAGACATACGAGGAGAACAAAACAAGGGTAGCAACATCCCAGCTCCGAGATAAAGCTAAGGAAAACCGGCCCACGTAAAAAAACTTTCTGCACAACGTCGGATATTTACTAGAGTGGTTCAAGAGTCAACATGCCATGTAAAAGCTAGTTATGGAGTAGCCATGATACTAGGAAAAAAATCAAAGCCATATTCAGATGGTGAATTGGTTAAGGAATGTTCGGAGAGTGTCGTTGAAATTCTGTGCCCAGAAAACAGATTTCTCAAAAATAAGCCTGTCTCGTCAAACTATTAATTACTAGGGGTGTGGACGACATTCGAAAACATATTGAAGATAATTTGAAAAATCGAGCATCCAATTTCATATTTTATGCTCTGGCATTGGATGACAGCACAGACCTAACAGATACCGCCCGAGTGGCGATTTTTATCAGGGGCATTGATGTCCATTTTAACAAAATAGAAGAATTAGCAGCACTGTATCCACTTAAGGACACTACTTGCTCACGAGATTTGTTAGGAACTGTTACATCGACTCGTACATACACACTCCTAAATTTTAATTCTACAGAAGGGGTAGTTTTCGTACTAAGGTCCTAAAAAGTTCATTTGTATAAATGAATTATCCCAAATTTTTATGTTAAAATAGTTGTTTAGTGTTAAGTTCAATAGCTATGACAATTTAAAATAATACAGTAAGTTTTATTTAAAACAACGCGTAGACATCTAACAAACATAGTTTAGTGAACGGTGCAGTGTGGGATGGTGAGCATTTCACAGATGCATGCCACATGTTTTTCTGCCGGGATGGAACGATGTCTGAATGAAAGGTTACTTTTATTTTTGTATAAACTTTTGAAATGGGTCGTTAGGTCATAAATCATGATAGGGTATACTTTGGACGAATTGTGTGCTTTACGACCATTACCATTAAGTAACAATAATTGTTATGACAACAATAGTAGTGATAATGACAATAATAATAGTGTACTGCTTCCAACACGTAATGGCAAAAAACGAGAATGTAGAGCCGGGAGGAAGGTTAAACTAGCCAAAAACCTACAGTTAGCTCAAACCAGGAATGGTCGTTCCCCTAAAGGTTTAACCATTGCTGCTTGGAATGCTAGATCTATAGCGAATAAACATGACGATATTGTGGAACTAATTCGTTCTAAGGGTCTTCATATTTTGGCGTTATCCGAGGCATGGCACGAAAATGGAGAATCTCAATCAATAAAAAACCTACGATCTAGCGGTTTTTCCGTATATGAAGCTGCAAGGCCGATCAATTTTATGCAACATCCATTTTACAAATCATGGAGGAGTTGCAATAATAGCTCAAAAGGGTCTTCACTTGGATAGTATAGGGATACGTCAGATGTATACTATCTTCGAGTTTATTGGTTGCAAGGCTTCAGCCAATGGTGTGTCCCTTGTGATAATTTCTATCTACCGTCCTGGGTCGTGTGCCCCGAATACAAAATTCTTCAATGTTTTCCGGTCTCTCCTAGAATGTGTTTCCAACTACAACTGTGAGATTATAATTCTGGGAGACATTAATATTCACCTCGAAAATATAACCCATTCAATAAAATTAACAAAAATTCTACTTGATTTCGGTTGCGAGCAGTGGGTGAACTCTGCTACGCATGACGCAGGCAGTACACTCGATATCATCATCTCACGAGTTGGATTTCCCCCGATAAGCAGAGGTACTGGATGTTGGACTCTCCGATCATCGTTTCCTCACTTCCGTAATCGCTTCTGATCCTCCAAAACTGGAGTTCAAAACAATCGTCTCCAGAAATTGGAGAATATTCGATCTTGAGGAATTTTGCACGGAACTGAGAACCTCGCGTCTCTGTAATCAAAATGATCTTGAAGAAATCGAGTTAGACGATCTGGTTAAATTGTAAAACACCACGCTACTACTATCTTTACTTGATAAACATGCTCCTTCTACAGAAAAGGTATGCCGCATACGAAAATGTAGCAAATGGTTTGATGCTGATTGTCTCAAGAAGAAGGAAATGCAGAAATTAGAGCGATAATATAGGAAACATCCGAATGGTAGCAATCGTCTACTATGGAATGACGAACAAAAATCATACAGAAAAGAAGTTGCACAAAAAGTCTAATTTTTGATGTGATCAAATTGATTCGCAGAAGGACCCGCGAAAGCTCTGGCAGCACTTAAAAACCGTGTATGGAGAGAACAATGCCCCGACTGACTCCTCTCTTGAAACGACTTCTCTAGCAGCTTACTTTAACAGTAAAGTGCAAAATTAAAGAGCCCTAAGTGGAGCGGGGCCACCTTCCATAACTGCACCAAGCATTGTCTGGTGATTTCATAAAATTATCAAATGTCACCGTAGAGGATATAACGCGGGCTATAATATCTTATCCGAATAAGCAATGTGCTCAAAATCCTCTGCCTACCTGGCTCATAAAAAAATGCCTCCCGGATATGGCGCCTGTAATTACCAGCATTATTCAGAGGTCACTAAAAAAATTCACTTGTTCCTGGCACACTAAAGTCACTAATAACACCAATACTGAAAAAAACAAATCTTGATGCTAACAATGTGGATAGTTACAGGCCTGTATCTAATTTACCCTTTCTTGCGAAATTTCTAGAGAAAATCGTGGCTAAGCAATTGGTGGGTGTTATGAAGCAAGTCCCTAACAACTAAGGTTGACAAACCGCAGACCCGGAATTAACCATAAATAAACATTAGTTGTCTATGATAAGTATTTCTCCGCTCCATTTGGTAAGGGGAGGGGGTAAAGCGACCACAAGGGAGCTGTGGGGAAGACAGAGCGGGCATTCTAGTCTGGAGAGCCGACCTGTCCGCTGCCTTCGTCCTGTCGCCAGCTTCTGCATCCAACAACGGGTTCCGTTCCAATTTACTTATTTATTTATTTCCCTTTTGCTTTTAGATAAAACTGAAATCATTTAAACTCACTCAAATTCATTCTATCCTTTAATAATCTGAAGGCGTCCACAGAAAGGTTAAAGCTTTTCCTAGAGCCTTTAAATTCAGCTATAAAAATATAGACCTGACTGCCAGGTATTTTTTATATATAGCAAAAGAGAGTTGTTTTTATTTTGAATTCCCTATTCCTGTTCCTATGTATATGTATTTGTTTTTATTGATGATAACTAAGCGGTAATTTCGAAAATCGTCCATCAACGAACTGACAACACGATTAAAAGACGGATGTATCACTTTTTCGTTTTCATCCATCTACCCTGAGAAGAGCTAGTCGGGGATATTTTATATATTAGATCTATTGATGAACTTTACTAAGATTGGCAATACAAATGTGCTTACGTAACGGATCGAGAGATACTGTTGTGTGACATGGGGTATTTGAACTCTGTTGGTTTGTTTGTGAAAAATCAATCAGCCTATAGACAGTTTCATTCAACAGAAACTGTTCTTTTGCGGATCATTTCAGATCTGATTCTTGGGATGTAAGTAGGTAAATTTGGGTTAGTGTCTATCCTTGACATGGGTGCTGCATTCGATACGGTGAATCACAGTATTCTACTAGTATAAATGTGCTCGATATCGAATTAGGCATTCGGGATGATGTACTACAATGGATGACATCTTACCTGTCTGGACGAATAAGCTCAGTAATTTTCAATAAACGTACTTCACCTGAATCTCCAATTGAATTTGGAGTTCCATCCTGGGTCCCATTCTCTTTATTTTGTATACGAATCGTCTTGAACACCTCATTCACTCGGCTGGCTTTGAAACACAAGGCTATGCGGATGATAGTATAATTTTCATGTTTTGTTCTCCGGATGAAAAACATGTCCTAAAAAATGAGGTAGTTGACTTTATTGACACAGTATCAAGTTGGATGTCTGTTAATAAACTCAAACTTAACCCTACCAAAACAGAGTTCATTTGGATATCTTCTCCTGGAAGGCAGGACCTTCTTGATTTCAGTCCAATTCAAATTCAGTGCACTGATATCATTCCGTCCAAAGAAATTAAATTTCTTAGTTTCACTATCGACAGTTGTCTATCTCTTGAGTCGCAAATCTCAAAGGCTGTAAGTTCTGGCCTTTTCCATCTTAGGCAGATAAAATCAATCAGAAGATGCCTTCCCTCTGATGGAGCTAAAACACTAATAAATTCTTTTGTTGTCTCACGTATGGACTACTGTAATAGTACATATGCTGGTCTCCCCCAGAAACAACTCAACAGGATCCAGTCTGTCTTCAATGGCTGCGGCGAGAATGATATATGGTGAGCCGAAATATTGTAACATAACTCCACTTCTAAGGAATCGCCTTCATTGGCTTCGATGCCCTGAAAGAATAGAATTCAAGATTTGCTTAACAACCTTCAAAGTACTCCAGGGAAAGGCACCAGCCTATATATCTGAACTATGTGTCTGACAAGACCCAGGTGATAGACAGCTTTCTTTGAGGTCAGCAGATTTGAATGCTGCTAACCGATTAGTTGAACCCTCTCGGTCAAATAAACCCGTGTACTATGATTGCACTTTTCGTATATCCAGCCCTGTCATCTGGAATAAGCTTCCCCCAAATATTGCTAACATCCAGAATTTAGCAGAGTTCAAACGGGTATTAAAAACAAAATTATTCAAAAAATCCTATCCGATATAAAACATAAATTCATGTACGTAGAAACAGAATTTCAGGAGATTTTTTTTCTTTTAATCCCCCATAGCTTATTTAGTTGCGGTTTTCTCCTGCTTGTTATTTAATTCCCTTAGTATCCAGTGAAAAACCATGTACATAATGTCATATAATATTATCTTGCTCTGTTGTTATTTGTAGCTACGTGATAGATTATTTACACCCTCAGCTTCTAAATTGTTATATTATAATATCTAAAATGTTCATCTAAGTGAGTCTGCTACTCGTGAATATTTTAAATTGTGTTTTTAATTTGCATGCATATAATATATGTTATTTTCTAATTATATTAGGTTTGATTATTTTGTGTAGATTTAGTAAAATTGATTGAAAATGAAGCCTGCAAAGTTGGTAATGCTCAATGCTAAATTTTCATTGCGTTATTCATCAGGAGAATTTATGTTCCAAGTCCCTTAAAATGGATCAAGAAGGTGGTCATCAAAACAGTGAACTTTATTAAGTCGAAGGGGTTGAATCACCGTCAGTTCCGAGAGTTTCTCAAGTCTTTAGATTCAGAGTATAATGATGTTACATTTTATGCAGAAGTAAGATGGCTGACCTGTGCCAAAATGTTGAAAAGAGTGTTTGATTTGAAGCAAGAAATACAATCATTCTTCACAAGCAAGTCAAAACGTATCCCAGAATTTGAAGACAAGGGGTGGGTTAGCAATTTTGCATTTCTGGTCGATATAGTTAACCACCTAAATGTTTTAATACTCGTCTACAAGGGAAAGATCAACTAATTAATAACATGTATGATAAAAATGATTTTTTTTATTAAAAAACCTTTGTAACTAAGCAAAATTAGAAATAACATGTATGTTCTTATTTCCAAATGAAACTTGGGCTTTGGCAACAACAGTTAAGGACAAAAATCTTCACTCACTTTCCTACATTTTTATTGCAGCCGGACATCACACAAATGGAGGCGGATAAATACGCTTTGTTGATATCCGACTTGAACCTGGAATTTGAAAACCGAATTCAAGATTTTAAAAAGCATTGTGTGCTTTTTGCTGCATTTGCAATGCCATTCTCCCTAGACGTGAATTTATTGCCAGGAATTTTACAAAAGGAACATTGTGAAATGTGTTGTGATGCACAGTTAAAGGAGAAATTCGATCAGGTTGGTTTGGAACAGTTTTACAAAACATATCCTTGGACAAGGAGAAATATCCTGCATTTTACAAACATGCTCTATCGATGATTTCGCTATTTGGAAACACTTACACGTGTCAACAGCTTTTTAGTCGAATGAAGCATATTAAATCTCAAATGAGAACACGAATCACTGATGAGCATATGGAAAACTGTTCGTAGCGAAACAGCTGCATAAATTGCCTCCCGTCAACTTCGACAGTGTAGATGTATCTAAACAGCTTTGGCCGGAGGGAATTGTTTTCCGAAGATTTAAAGAGTCACGCATACTTAACAATAACCAAAATGCAAAATAAAAATTTAAAGATCATTTCGGTGAACTGTAGATCCGTCCGCAGTTCTGAAAAATTTATATATGACCTGTGCGATTCACATGATGTTCTAATTCGGGAAACGTGGTTACTCCCAACGAACTTAGAATTCTTATCCCATATACACCCGAAATTCAAGAGCTTGGGCACCTCTGCCGTCAATACGTCGATGGGTCCGCTGCTAGGCAGGCCGCACGGAGGAGTGGGGATGCTGTACAGGCAATGTCTCAGGGCTGCCACGATCCCACTGGGTAACTGTCGCATGGCGGGTATTGAGGTGAGCCTTAATTCAGAAACATTATGCATCTTCACCTTGTGTATGCCAACTTGCACAGTAGATAACTTCGAGGAGTAAGTCAATTGTCTCACCACATTGCGAGCAATTATTGACGAAAAAGATTAGACCAATTCCATCATCATCGGAGACTTCAATGCAAATCCCGACTCACTCTTCGGAATAGAACTGAAATCTTTCTGTCAAGAATACGAGTATGTATGTGCCGATATCGAATTATTACCAGAAGACTCCTATACATATATAAGTGACGCGCATCACACAACCAGGTGGCTTGATCACTGTCTGTGACAAAAAATATCTTCAAGAAGGTTCTAGATATGAAAATATACTACGACGTGGACTGGACTGATCATTGGCCTCTTGAGCTGACCCTACAGACGGGCGGAATACCAACAACTGAAATATATACATGTATGAAAACCGACCCAGCAAAATGGAATCCCAAAAATGCATGCGATATCCAAAGGTATAATATAAATTCACAAGTATTTCTACAAAAAATACAACAAGATTTTATATGGTACGAGGGAAGTGGCAACCCTGCATGTGCGAACATTAATGCTCTATACACACATATAATGGACGCACTTCGAAATGCTGCGATTTCAGCATTTAGCAGTCGTAAACATAATTCACCACAATACAAACAAATATGCGGATGGAACGATTTTGTTGCACAAAAATATGTAGAATCTAGACATGCGATGATGATTTGGATCGAAAATGGCAGACTTCACGTAGGCCCCATCGCGAAAGAAAGAAAATTTTAGCGTGCAGCATTCAAACTAGCCCTGAAAAAATGTCAAAATGAATCTCAACAAATTCAGATGGATAAAATAGCCAGAGATTTAGATAATCGTGACTCCAAACAGTTTTGGAATAAGTAGAATAAACACTGCAACATACGGTGTAAAATTCCAAGCAATATAAATGGAGAAACGAACGCTAAAGTAATCGCAAACATTTTCGCAGAACATTTCTCCATCTCTACTCCGACCTCTCTGATCTCAAGTGAATCACCATCTAGTCGTTTCACAAATGAAGAGAGCAGCATCTCAATCACAGTAGACATGATCAAAACCGCTTTGAGATACATGAAAGCTGGGAAGTCAGCAGGCCATGACGGACTGATCATTGAACACGTTAAACACGCTGGAGGACCAATTTTACAGCTGCTGGCGAGGATATTTACTGATATTTTGAAGAATGGATACTTACCAAATAATATGACAAGAACCATAATAACACCCATTCTCAAATCTAAATCGTCGGATTCAACCGCCCAGGACAGGCATAGACCGATCTCAATTGCCACTGCCATCGCAAGATTATTCGAACGTTTACTACTAGATCGGGTCGGTCCCAGTATGGAAACTAATGACAACCAAATGGTTTTCAAAAAGCAGGCCTCTACCGATGCAGCCATATTTACAGTGAAAAGAACACTAGAATACTATAAAAATAAGAAAACCACCTCATACGTATGTTTCCTTGACCTGAGTAAGGCCTTCGACAGGGTTTCTCACGAGTTGTAATGGGCTAAACTCAGGAATAGAGGCATATCATCGGAGGTGATACGCATCCTCGAGCTGTGGCACAGACAGCAGGAAAACCTAGTAAAGTAGAAAGATGATTTTTCCGAACCTTTCCTCCTAAAGAGCAGCCAGGGTGGTTGTATGTCCCCGATATTGTTCAACATTTACATGGACGAACTAACCGAAAGACTAAACAATGCAAGGGTAGGCTGCCACATCGGAGGACAGTGTCTGAACAACATCAGTTATGCGGACGACATGGTACTGATGGCACCGTCTATAAGAGGGCTGCGCATTCTCCTGAAAATCTGCGAAGAGTTTGCTGAAGAAACAAACATGTTATATAACCCCAATAAAACGGCTCTGTTGGTTATAAGATATGGACAAGGCCCGACTAATATTCCTGCAGCTACACTGAACGGTGTGATCCTGAAGGTGGCTGAAGGAACCAAATACCTAGGACACATAATCACCAGTACTCTGATGGATGGTGATATTGATAGGCAAAGACGAGCTCTTAGCGTAAAATCGAACATGCTCAGTAGAAGATTTCGCCTTTGTAGTAGCGCTGTGAAAAGGACTCTCTTCCTTGCCTTCTGCGCAACGTTGTACATGTGCGAACTCTGGGCAAACTATAAAAAGAGTAGTATGGAAAGACTTTGTGTACAGTATAATAACGCCTTCCGCATAATGTTTGGCCTCCCCAGATACTGCAGCGCTTCCAGTATGTTCACGGAGGGGTGAGTTTCCGGTTTTGCAGCCCTTATAAGATCCAGGGTGGCTAGAATGAGGGAAAGAATAAACAGCTCCAAGAATATCCTCATCATGGAAGCCCGCCTCAGTCCAGCCTCCAGCATCGACGCATACTGGAGAAAGATATTGGCCCCTCACAACTTAAATGCCGCAGTACCTTAAAGGCGTTAATTTTGATGTATTTCATTTTTATTAGTTATTTTATTTATATTTTTGTTTTATGTGTGATGTATATTATTATTTTATTTCTTAAACTTTTTGTATATATTTTTTTTATAACTATTGCATGTATATTTTGTATGGAATGTGTGGCACTGCACTAACCTCCCCACATACCGGAATAAACACTTATTATTATTATTATTATTAAAACTGTTTGCGTGTAGCAACAACATCAATCGTTATCAATGTTGATGATCTTAGTTCCGACAAACAAAATCAGACGTCTCACTAAAATTTATTATATTCTCATTTTTGTTATATCTTCTTAAAAAAAACAATATATTTCTTGTTTGCTTTGAATAATAATAGAAATTTTGTACGGCCCGGTAGGAAATCTCATTTCTAAAATCTGGCCCGGCTGCTGAAAAGGTTGGCCGCCTATGCTCTAGAACGTTCTCAACGTAGGCGATAATGCCCCCTTGTGGGCGTTTGAGACTTTCAGGGGGGCAGTAGAAGACCCAGAGAAAATTAGGGGGGGGCGTGGGCAGGTAAAAATAATATTGTCTAAAATAGACAAAAAAACACGCTAATCACGTACTAATAAAGCAAAGTAAACTTTAACATTGGTTAATTTTTGTTATTGTATGTATTGTAATCATTTTAACCATGTGTGCGAAAATTCACATATTTCAGTAGTTCGGGAAGTGGATGAAAATAAAACTGAAAGATTCCATTACATTCAGATCTACATTAAATAGGATAAATTTGATTTGAATTAAAACATTTTAAAACTTCCGATTTCAAGTGAAATGTCTTATACGGGTGAAGTTAATAAAAGCCTGTTAATAAAAAATAGCAAAAAATTATGTTTGAAGCAATTAAGTTATAACAGGTTTTTGTTAAATAATGCGATTTTTGAAATCCTACAAGAATTGACAGTATTATCTTTGCTTGTTCTAACTTGCTCAACAGCTTCGGGGCATTCAGAAGTCAGCGAGTGAGCATACATGCGTCGACAAGACTGAGCTCCGCAGCCCCGACCCGCACTCTGCTCCCGTGTCGCCCTTGTCCCCGTGCGGCGTCTGCGCTTTATTTCCGCGCAGGGTGTTATAAGCGAGTCACTGCATGTTTATCTTATTCCTGTCGAAGCGTGTTATATGTCTCAACCTATAAAAAGACAGCGATTGTTCATTTTATTTTCATTAACGTTATCGCAAGCAATTGATAACAGGGTTTTAAGGGTTGATCTTATACTCACATATCTGTAAAGTAAAAAAAACCATTTCGGAAGCAAAAAAGAAGAGACGGCAGTATAGTGTGAATTATATTAATAATAATAATAATACTTGGACGATTTATATAGCGCCGTTTTTGTGAAAAATCACCTCAAGGGCGCTGTAAATATGGATTTATCGAATATCCCACAAATCCATCATCGCCAACGTGCCTTATTCGTCAAAAAAACATTTACAAATGAAGCGATGAAGCCTTCTAGGCTTCAAGATCATTTTATTAAAATACACCCGGATAAGAAAAACAAAGATGTGACCTATTTTCAAGACATGAAAAAGAAGTACGAAATTCAGCCAAATATATCAAAACTTTTTTCATCAGCTTCTTCCTAAGCAAGACGATGACGGACTTCAAGCTTCGCACAATATCTCATTGTTGATTGCTAAAACAGACAAACCACATACTATTGGGGAAGATTTAATTTTACCAACAGTAAAAGAAGTAATAACCACTGTGCTCCATAAATCAGCTACAGATATTATCCGAAAAATTCTTTTGAGCAATAGTTTTGTGCAAAGACGAATTAATGAGATGGCTGCAAACATTGAAGAATCATTGTGTTATCATCTGCAGACTTGTCAATTTTCATTTCAGCTGGATGAGTCCACTTTACCATCGAATGAAGCATTGTTATTGTCATACGTTAGGTTCATCAAAAATGAGAAAATATGTCAAAGTTAAAAAGATTGGCGATAAAAAAATGATAATTTCATGCCAAAAAAAAGAAGATGCAGAAATATTAACCAACGAAATAAATAAGATAACTGGAAAGGAGATTTCGGCTGAAGAAATAAAAAAAAAGAAACCGTTCTTGATGTTAAAAAGGCTTCAATGCCAATTGACTGAAGAGGATATTATACATGGAATTATACAACAAAATCAAGAAGACAAAAATAATATTAAACTCATTAAAGAGTTAAAAAACAAATATAATGAAGGTAAAGAAAACGATACCACAAACTACATCATACAAACAACCGGAAAAGTAAGAAGAATATTATTAGACAAAAAAAAAATAAATATAAAATTCCAACGAGTGTACGTCGAAGATTGTAACCCACTCACACAATGCTATCACTGCCTTAAGTTCGGCCATACAGCCCAAAGATGTCTCGACAGGACGCAGCCACCCATTTGCCCCCATTGTACTAAGGAACATATACTCTCGAAATGCGAAAACAGAGAAATAAACCCAATTTGCAACAATTGCTGTGTGCAAAATAAAAGATTTAATTTGAACTATTCCACCGAACACCGGGTTGACAGTATAAAATGTCTTTACCGGCAAAAAATGCTTCAAATTGCTAGAGAGCGCATCGACTATGAATAAATATGGTAAATTATATCTCCTCATACTAACTTCAAAATGACTGATTTTATATGTAATGCTTTAGATAAAAAAAACATTTATAGAAGAAAGATTATACCACTCCATAAGAGATTTAAATCTAATTTGCTCTGATAAAGGATTTACCTTATTTCATACTAATATAAGAAGTATCGAAAAGAACTTAGATGAATTAATAATATCTTTAAAAACATTAAATTATTTTCCGGACGTTATAGTGTTAACAGAAACACATTCCGCCGGCGAACTGAATTATAATCTTGCGGGGTACTCTTTCTATACAACAACAACAAAGTTAAACAAAAACAGTGGTATTGCAATATTCATATCTAACCGCTATAATGTACTCAACATTAAAGAAATACACAATTTTCATAATGTAAACCTATTAAATATTGAGTTTAAAGACCAAAATAAATATTATAATATTATTGCCGTTTATCGCACTCATGCATCAGTAATATCACAATTTATAAATGAATTAAAAAATATATTATTAAATTTTAGAAATAAAAATAATATTATTGTTGGAGATATGAACTTAAATATTGCAAAAGAATACTCTAGTAAGGATAAAGATAATTATCTAAACATGTTAGCGGAACTTAATTATTTACCGTGCATAAATTCATATACTAGAAACGTTCGAGGTCAACGACCTTCATGTTTAGATCATATATTTACAAATATTTCTGATATCCAAAATATTATATCCGCTGTCATTCATACAACTATCACTGATCATTATTCATGTATATTCAATTATAAATTCTGTAATCCAACTTTTCCACCATTTAAACAAGAAAATGTTTCAAAAAAAGTACTTAACATGGATACGTTAAAATGTAAATTAGAAGTAGAAAATTGGCTTGATTTATATCAATGTAATGATGTCAATGTTTGTTGTAAAATGTTTGAAGAAAAATTATCTAAATTCATAAATGACTCAACAAATAATGTCATATCCAAATCCAAACTACCTAACTTCAAACCTATAAAACCATGGATAACTCACGGTTTAATAGTATCCGTACGTCATAAGCAAGCTCTTTATAGATTAACTAATCAACAACCAAATAATGAACATTTACAGAAACATTTTAAAGCATATAAAAATAAACTCTCATATATCATAAAACATACAAAAGAAAGCTATTATAAACAGAAGTTGATACAGGTTGAAAATGACAAAGGAGTATGGACGATTATAAATGAGATAATGGACAAAAAAAAGTATAAAAACAATGAAATCAGCTCTATTATTCATGATAATTCGAAAACATGTTGCAAAGAGAACCCTTTAAAAGCTGCAAATATATTTAACGAATTCTTTTCAAATATAGGAGAAAATCTTGCGAATCTCATACACAAAGATCCAAATATAACAATTCCAGACTGTAATGTTGATGTTAAAAATAAAATGTCAACATTTCAACTCACCACAGAGGACGAAATAGTAACTATTATAAACGGCATGAAAGGAGGCTCTGCCCCAGGTTTTGATAGAATTACAATTAACATTTTAAAAAATATTAAAAACAATATTTCTAAACCGTTAATGCATATAATCAACACAAGTTTCCAATGCGGAGTATTTCCATGTAATTACAAACAAACTACCATAACTCCAATATTTAAGTCTGGTAATCCCGAAGATGTTAATAATTACCGTCCCATTTCAGTAATCTCAAATATTGCAAAAATTTTTGAAAAACTTGTAAAAAAAAAAGATTTAACCAGTTTATAAAATGTAATAGCATAATTCACGAAAATCAATTCGGCTTTATGGAAAGTAGAAGCACACAGGATGCAATTTCAAAATTAACTAGTCTTATTCACACTTCATTAGATAAATCACTAAAATGCCTTGGAATTTTTATAGATCTCAAAAAAGCGTTTGATAGCATATCTCATGACAAACTTATAATTAAATTGCGCAACATTGGAATAAATAGTACAGCTCTGGAATGGATAAAAAGCTATCTTTTCAAACGTCCTCAAGTGGTAAAAATAAACGAGGTACTTAGTCATAAAAAAACAAGTAATTTTGGCATACCTCAAGGTACAGTACTGGGACCTCTACTTTTTATCATCTATGTAAATGACATATTCATGCAAAAGCTAAACGGAAAAATAATATCTTATGCTGACGACACTGTCATAATAATTGAAGGTACTGACTGGAATTCTATTAACAAGCTAGCAAATACTGATATTAATATATTAAAAAATTGGTTCGATAATAATCTACTCTCCCTTAACACTGGAAAAAACAAAATTTATTCCTTTCTCTATCAATAAATTTAAATCAAAACCAGAAATAAAAATTATAATACACCAAAGTAACTGCAACAGAATCAATTGTAATCAAGCATGTTCAATACTTAGTCCAACTTCCAAAATTAAATACCTTGGTGTATATATAGACCAGCATTTTAAATGGAAAACACATATTTGTGAACTTATTAAACGAATTAGAAAATGTATATATATATTTATAAGACTAAGAAATATTCTTAGACTAGAAAACCTAAAAAGAGTGTACTATGCAATTGTTCAGTCTATTTTACAATATGGAATTATTGGCTGGGGGGGAATATATGATAATATTTTAAGTCCACTTAAAATAATTCAAAGATTGATAATAAAGGTAATTTTAAAAAAAACATCATCATTTTCCACTGAAAAGCTTTTTACAATATTCAATGTACCTACAGTAGATAAAATTTATAAAAAATATGCAATTATTCAAATCTTTAAAGAAAAAACGTTAAATAAATTACAATTTAATATATCCGCAAGGTATCAACAAAACATTAAAATCCCGCCATTCAATACTAAGCATACGCAAAACACATACCTATATCTAGGAATAACTTTTTTTTAACAATCTGCCATCTGATCTTAAAATTATAGAAAATATCCATGAATTTCAACATAGATTAAAAAATTACCTCAAACTACTCTAACAATTTAAAAAAAAAAAAAAATTATTATTATTAGATTTTTTTTGTCTTTTATTATTATCTTCTCTTCTTTTCTTCTACTTTCTTTTCATTTTCTTTAATACTATTACTAGTGATAAATTACAAAATTTACACGACAAATTCATATTTTCCTGCTATTGTACAACAATATTTTAAGTTATGATTTGATTAATTAAGCGATAATCACTCACCAAACACAAGAACCTTGTTTCTTTATGGTGAGGAATAGCTATATTATATTTTTTGTTACACTATTTGAATCATGTCTTATTTTTATATACTCTCTGTAAAAAAAATTATTATATTAAATAAAAAAAAAATAAAATAAAAAAATAAAAATAAAAAATAAAAAATGTCAAGAACTATTGTTTGCTACAAATTTGGAAACAGATACAAAAGGAGAAACCACATTTAATACACTGGAAAAGTTTTGTGACGAAAAGGAAATTCCTTTTAATAATATTTTGTCAGTTGCTACGGAAGACGCACCGGCTATGACAGGGCGTCGCAAAGGCTTCATAGCGTGCTTAAAAAATAAAGTTCCTGACGTGCTTGCTGTGCATTGCGTAATTCATTGCCAGCATTTGGTTGCGAAAAATCTGAGTGAACACCTTCATACATCACTGCAATATGTTATTAGAGCAGTTAATAAAATCAGAAGTAACTCGTTAAATGACAGATTATTTAGTCAGCTTTGCATTGCCAATGAAGAAGATTTCAACCGATTGCTGCTTCACACAGAGGTGCGTTGGCTGTCAAAAGGTACTTGTTTGACTCCATTTTACAATCTGTTTGGATCTGTGATAGAGTTCCTAGGAAACAAAGACACAGAATTGTGCGACAACCTCATCTCATCAAAGAACGTTAGTGCGTACTTGACAGACCTGTATAAATTGTTTAATGATATCAATCTCCAACTTCAAGGCGACGACTTAAACTTGATTACGACAAAAAACAGCGTTGCTGCTTTTGTATCTAAACTGCTATTATAGAGACATTATTATTATACAAAAAAAATATTGGCAGACTGGAATTCAATAAATTTATCAGCAGTATCATTCAAGAACGACGACTTGCTTGTTTACTGTTAACACTTGAAAATTCTCCAGTGATTTTAAGGAACGATTCCAGGATATTAACATGGACATACCAGACTGGGTTTTGGATCCTTTTTCAAATGTCAACACAGCAGGATCATACCAGTTAGAAGTAGAACTAATAGAACGGACGACAAACGAGGAATTAAAAATTAAATTTAAGAATGACTATCAAGAATTTTGGCTGCAGAAGCCGATTTCGCAACTGTACCCAGAATAATGGTTGATTGTTTAACGATTTCTGATTGCTTTCCCATCGTCCTATTTAGCTGAACGTGGATTTAGTGCTGTAGCAACATTGGTAACTAAAAAGAGAAATCGGCTCCATGTTACCGAACGCGGCGACTTACGGTTGTTTTTAAGTAAAATCGAGCTTGATATTAACAAACTCCTTAAAATACACCAAATTCAACCTTCTCATTAGATAAGTTATAAATTCAATGTCTTTTGAATGTTAATAAAAATACTTCTCAATATAATTAAGAATGCATTTTAATTGTTCTCATTGAAACAAGAAAGGAGTCATATCCTATCTTACGACTATATAATATTACAATGTAATTAGACGTATAAATATAATCGTGGCAATATCTGTTTCAGATCGCAACTTCGTATAGTGGTCACATCATCGTAGAAATTTGAATTATGTAGTCTCGTCCCTCTGTTCAATAATTCTTTTCTAATTCTATATAAATTTATTGGGTAACTACTTTCATAAATTGTTCTCTTAAAGCATAGGTTCCCAAACTTTTTTTCCCCGTGGACCCCTTTGCCGTTGTTTTAATTTTCCGTGAACCCCCCCCCTTCCCAGCCGAATTTCGTCTTTGGCCAGCATCTAGCCGCTCGTTCCTGATTAAACTCACTATTCGCTACCTGATTCTCGCTACTCGCTACTGGGATATTTAATTATCTCATTATTGACATTATGTCTTCAACAAGATCTGCCATGGAACAACAAAAAATTGTGGACTCGCTCACGGAGTACATTGATCGTAAACTGGGTGAGTTGAAATCACAAATGTTTTCAAAATTCGAAACGATTTAAAAAAAAACAAGCAGCAGATATGATGATATCAATGAAAAATTAAATAAAATCCTCGATTTACCAAAACAATATCAAAAAATGAAAGAGGATTTAGAAACTAAAGAAAAAAAGAATTGTAGTGTTAGAGTGGAAAATAGCCGAATCGGAACAAAGAGAATTAAAAAATTGCGTAGAGGTTACCGGATTTAAAGTATCGGCTAACGAACCGCGGAATGAAATTGCAAACAGAATTACTTCTGCTTTAGGAATAAATTTCGAACCAGCGGACAAGTTCAAATATCTGAATCAAGTTCAAGCTCAACTATCAAGTATAAATGCCATCATGGACACTCCTGCATAATAATGAGGGAAACGAGAACAAAGTCCCTTGACCTGCATTTGGAGCCATCGACTTTGCTGATGAGTGGAATCAATGTAAACCTTGGTACCAGAACTGGGGTAGACCAAATGCCAGACAATGTCTTAGGTGGTTGGCATATAGATAAGAGCCCCCGGTGATGGAAGACAAGAAACAACAATAAATGCAAAGAAAAAATTTTAAGAATTTTTGCATAACAATATACGTATACCTAAAGTAAAAAAAAAATACAGCACTATTATGAAACATGTAAAGAAAACCACTTTACTTAATTTTAGCGCTTTACTTAATTTTGTAATTGCCGCGTTACCGACAGGTTAGTTGGTAGCCCGCTAGATGTCACTACTGACAGCTGTGACATTTAACGAGAGCGAAAGGTTATTGTAGCAAGATTCTTTATATTTCTTAAGGAGATAAAAAACCTGAAATAGATTGCTTTAAATGTTGTTTGTTTTGTTTATTACAGGTGAGTGAATATTTTGTTCTTCTTAAATTTCTTATTTTGTTATTCTTAAAATTGTAAATACCTATTATCAATAAAAGACTTTTGTTTATTACAGAGAAACACAATTATGTCTTATTTCAACCAAGAGTGTAAAACCATTATAAAACAACATTTTTTCTGCAAATATTTCACGAAACATGGATAAATTGAGGTTTGATTTTGCTGTGGGACAAACGGCAGATGGAAAATCAAATGTCATGTGCATAACCTCAATAGCTACACCTGATGGACGGATTTTTGGTATACCACCCAAATCCCAACCTGCAAATCTACACCAAGAAATTATAAACACTCCAAACTATGCCAAGGTAAGAAAATCATTAAATAAAAGACATCAAACAAGGAAAATATGGATAACCTTAACGGATGATATGTCAACAATATATTTAGATGAAGAACAAAACTTACAGTTTAATGATATTTTCCTTGAAGAAATTATGGAAAAAACAAATAATACGAGTAGTAGCTCAAGTCAAATGTTGGAAAAACTGTTAGAGAAATTGCTTGAAGATAAACAAACAAAATCTGAAACTCAAAATTTAGGGAAAATTGCAAAGGATTTCATGATAGGAAAATTCACTGGCAGAAGCTCAAAAGCTAACCAGTGGATTGAGGATTTTAATAAAGAATGTGAACGTTTCCAAATCAACGAAGACAAAAAGAAAGACCATACAAAATTTTAAAGAAGATCTCCAATTCAATCTATGAAGTTGATGCCGGACACAGAAAAGCAGAATCAAATTTCTACTACATTACAAGACTGTGTCCAGTGTTTGTTAGTAAATAAACAATTATGTGTATTGTCACTTGCAATTGTTTCTCCCTAAGGGGGGAGATGTAAAGAAAACCACTTTACTTAATTTTTGCGCTTTACTTAATTTTGTTATTGCCGCGTTACCGACAGGTTAGTTGGTAGCCCGCTAGATGTCACTACTGACGGCTGTATCGTTTAACAAGAGCGAAAGGTTATTGTAGCAAGATTCTTTATATTTCTTAAGGAGATAAAAAACCTGAAATAGAGGCTTTAAATGTTGTTTCTTTTGTTTATTACAGGTGAGTGAATATTTTGTTCTTCTTAAATTTCTTATTTTGTTATTCTTAAAATTGTAAATACAGTGAAAGCCGTATTTTACGTCCCCAGATTTAACGTTTTCCCGTCAATTACGTGTTATTATTTCAGTCCTGATGTATTTTAGTACATTTATTACCCGATTTTTACGTTTTTTTCCCGCAATTTACGTCGAAAATATTCAAAATGTGTGATTTACACGCGCTTGACAATGAGTCGGTGCAGAAGACACATGTTTATTTGTCGTGCCGTGATTGGTCGGCCGTACGGCGCGAAACGCCGTGATTGGCCGCCCACTTTCAATTTTAGCTATCTGTGCCGTGATTGGACGCGCACATGACAATGCGCCGGCGCAGTTGTCACATTTTTATCTGCCGTGCCGTGATTGGCCGACAGCTTTCAATTTTAGCGATTTGTAAACTATATAAACCTTGACTCCAACGTGATGACATCGGACTTGGTGGAAGTTGATGACATTGTGGATCATATTATAGTACCAGTACCTGAAGAAGTGTCATCTGATGAAGAAGAGATAGTGATTCCAACAAAAGAAGAAGCAACCAAGTACATTGAGGGTCTTAAAACCTATTTTTCGAGCATTGGTGGCGTTCAAAACGAAACTTTTAAATGTATATATACAATTGAAAAAGAATTAGAGAAAAAAAAAATTAACGAACTAATTAATCTACATGGTTTTTTTAATAATATATGAAATATTTTTTCAATACAAAAAAATTCAACAAATATGATTTTTTAATAAAAAAAAATTAAATGTTTTTTTTCAATACTCAACTAATCTACCTACATGATTTTTTTTTTATAAAAATAAAATATGTATTGTTTTTTCAACCAAAAAAATTAACAAAGATTATTTTTTAAAAAAAGGTGTTTTTTTCATTTCCCCCGATTTACATTTTCCCTCCATTTAAGTTTTTTTTTTCAGTCCCTTTAAAAACGTAAAATAGGGGTTTTACTGTACCTATTATCAATAAAGACTTTTGCTTATTACAGAGAAACGCAATTACATCTTATTTCAACCAAGAGTGTAAAACCATTATAAACATACAACTTGGTGTGGAAATTAAAGTAGAAATGTTTCCATTCACCGCGTTTTATGGCATGTTTCATCCTAAATTGTATGAAATTAGTATATTTCAGTATTGACCACCGTATCAATTTAAAACGTGTTATACATTGATATTTGTCTTCCTCTCTATAACTTGCTTAAATCGATCATCCACACCAATGACCCGTTTACTATGAACTACATATTCCTTCTGAAAAATCTGATCGATCGCAAAAATAATAAACAAAACTCCATAATAACTAATCTTTTACTATGTAGTGCGAGATTATTAAAAGTACATGCATATCTCTGAATACATTACTTTATATAATACTCGAAGTGTACACCTGATTTTTTAATACTAATGTTTATTGGGGTCGGCAATCCGTCTAAAAACAGCCAAGAATTTGTCTCCATTATTTCTCGAAACCTTTTGCCCCTCTTCCGTGCTGGCAAATAGCTTTTCCACGATGGGGTCAGATTTCTGAAATGGTAATATTTTAAAAATTACATTTGGAGCATGATTTATAGAAGACTTGAACGATCTAGTTGGAAATATTAGTGTTCGAGAAAGGTTAAAGAAAGTAATATTTTTACAGGGAGTATCAGGACATACCGGACAGACTTCAATTTTAATCAGCTATTCCTGTGTTTATTTGTAGTAAAAAATGTAGACGTCATTTTGGTCTTCGGTTACGTCTTGTTATGCCTTGTATATATTTAGCTAGGTTAATTAATTTTGTGTATAGAGAAAGATGCGGCAAATTTGATTTTTTTTAATACATATATATTTACTTCGGAATTGGGAAACCAACAAATGAAAAACTACAATAAATAAAAAGAACTTAAAGAATCTTTAACATAAAAATACTTACAGATTCCTCTTCTGAAACTTCTTGGAACAGATCATGATCTTCAAAATGTAATTTCATCCATTCATGTAGATCTTTAACATCTGTTATTGTGTAAACTATTCCCTAAAAAAAAACAAATTAAACATTAAAAATACGGTAATAATTGATGAGAGATCTGTGGAAGAGCAATACACACTTGTTCGGCTAATTTTTTACTGAATATTATTAAATAAAAACGAATACTGCACACAGCATAAAATAAGAATAACGTTTTAATCAGTTTTTAGTAAATTAATATGAAAACCATGTGTAGAGTTAAATATAGTCAAACTTGGTAATAACGAGCACCAGGGGACCAACTAAATATGCTCTTTATAGCCGTTAGTCGTTAATTCGAAATAGTTCTTTTTAAAGCGTGTGTGCCTACCCCTACTATCAATATATTCACCAATTTATGATATGTTTTTAAAATACGAGTATTACTAATAAAAATATACACTTTTAATAATAAAATTTATAATCAATGATTGTTTTGAAGATCTCTCTTCCATGCTTCTCAATTTCCCCCCCAAAACAATCAACGCATTATAAATCTTATCACCCGGTTCGAGGCTTCCAAAAAGTCCCTCATATTATTATCACTTGCATGTATTATTTCAGTTGTAAACCCTCACTTGTTATAAATCACTATCTTAAACAATTATTATTGGTTTCAGTTGTAAAATTTTACTTGTCACAAACCAGTGATGCACAACCCGCGGCCAAATTCATGAGGCCCGCGTGTCAATTTCGTACGGCTCACTTGACTATAAACAAAAATCAAAATGTTTGTGGTAATTCTTGAAAACCCTGGATGAGAATTTTTTTATTGAATTTTTGTTAATCCGTACCACATGTCCCAAATGGAATAAAATTCGAAGAATCCATTTGCACCAAATGAAAACAAAAATATCCCCAGAAACGTGAAATCATGAATTTCGCTTTCAACTCCCTCCCCACTAAAAAATTTTAAGAATCCAATTGCATGTTGCGAGCCGCCTATGACAAATAGGTAAAGCGGCCCCTGTGCTAAAAAGCATCAGTGTCATAAACTTACCCTATATAAGAAAGTAGGTACTCGTACATTTTTATTGGTTTTTAAAACAAAATCGATGATAAGTAGCAAAACAAAAGAAGATGTAAAAAGGCAACAAAATTGCAAAGCCCAATTTTCACATGACTTATACCTAAAGCAAAAAAAAATTATATGACAATGTTACATAATGCCGATGGATAGGAAATGTTTCACATTGCCAACAATCTTGCACAGGTGGTGCAATAAAAATATTAATCCGTTCCTAACGGGATATAAGGAAATTCCTGCCAGCGGCCGCCCCGCTAGACGTAGCACTGTGCCACCACCTCTATGTCTGTTATTACTCACATCGAAAATGATTGTTTTACAGATTTAACTCTCTATGTATGTACCTAGAAATTATGTTGACAAAATTATTTGTACGGTTTATCAGCGAAACATCCTTGTTATAACAGCCAATGAAACTGAACAAAAATATCATTGGGTAATTGCTCATTATAGCCGTGAACTCGCTATAGCCGTGATCATTATAACCATATTCAACTGTATATATATTTCCATGTGCAAATCGTATCTTCTTATTAGAGCTGTTTAAAGTTTCATTTCTATGTGTTTAAAGTATCACATCTACATTTTTATTATTTTTGAGATAAAGAAATATAGTTTTGTTTTTAATATTGTGCATAAACCCCAATTTATTTCATTGGAAGAACATATTATTGCAACTACTACAGCTCTTATGCAAAGTTACCAATTTACACATCCGACATTGTTCGTTGGAACCGTCGAAATATGTCTCCGCTGATCATAAATTCACAACCAAAAGTTTATAAACCAATCAACATAATATCATTCCAAAGAAAATTAACACTTCATTCCAGTGTGCAATGAATGATTTAATGAATAAAAAATAGGTCATTGTATTTTAGCACAAAACAGCTATCCATAATTATTAATGGAGGTCGGAGTACAGGAAAATCACTAGAGACTAGAATAATACTCACTCCTTCAGCCAAGACGTAGGCATATTCCGCCAGCAGCCACTTGTTGATGATCCTCCACTTGTGTTTGGCCTTCTTGAAATGGGGGTCGGGGTACAGGAAAAACATTTTTGTTAGCTGGAAAGTTACATAAAACTTTATTAGATACAGAAATATTTGGTAAGTAGACGACGATTATTAAATGTAATGATGGAAAAGAAAGATTATTATTTTATCATTGAAGAAAATAATATTAACATATCCTAAAAGAAAGATGAAACTGGAAAAAAGCACAGAAAATAAAAAGATTTCAGTCGCATCTGGGACTCGAACCCAGGTCCTCTGCCTATCCGAGGCAACGCTCAACCAACATAGCTAATGAGACCAGTTCAATTTATGTCAAATTTTGAAAAAAAAAAAAAAAATCATTTTCGGCTTCAACAACATCAATAATGTCGTATTTTTCCATCTTGCACTCTAGCTCACTCAAAAGTCACGAGCAGCCACTAATAATATGGTAATATAAATGTAATAATTTGGTAGAAATTGAGGTCACTTCGGGCACACGAACATGCCCACAACACACTTCTATTGGTTTATCTCTTCGGTGTTCTAAACATGAATTTTAATTATGGCTTTGACCTTTTGAAAATCAATTTTACAATTGGCTAGAGCTAATGATAGTTATAAAGCATCTTTGAAACTATCTATGCAAGATTCTAAACTGAGCATATCCTTATCAGATGTACAGTTTGCAATTAAATCAAACACATCCTGCTATGGGACACAAGAGTCATCAGCCATAAGTTGGTGTTCTAAAATTGTCACAATCAAATTCTACATCAGAAATCAAACTCATTGAACCAAGCTGCAACACCAAAGGGTAAGTAATTTTTAGACACCAAAAAAATGTACACAGCCTGTAAATATTTTCTTTTATTTTTTAATATTTCCGAACACCGTGCCGAGATATGACCTGGTTCAATGTCTGTGGGTTAATAGCTAGGTACAAGCAAATCATTTTAAAGAGCGCACATCTGAATGTATTAGTGCACACCGACAATATCGCGAGCTTGCTTCAAACTGGTTTAAACTAGTTTGGAAAATCTGCCCGCAGTCCCCTCTTACCCCGCAGTAGCCCAGTAATACTGTATGCGTAGTGACGTTTATCATAATCTTAGAATATTTTCATTGAAATTTGATTAAGTCGGGGTTATATCTGACGTGTTCGGATTTAATTTAAATGTATTTTGAGTTTTAAATTTTATAATAACTTTTTGTTCACCCTTAACAGAGCTTAATCCAATAAAAAATATATGGTCTATGATAAAAGGATATGTTAGGAATGTGTCTCTTAGGGCCGTCTGTTTCAACATATGCTATAGTAAAAGTAAGAGTTAAAAGGCTTGCTAAAGTTAAATTTCCCCCAAAATGCGTGTTTCAATCAATTTAACTGCCTGTTTTATGTCACTTCTAACAACTCTTACTTTCCGAAAACCGATAGTTTTGGGATTTTGACAGTTCTATTGATGGAATTGCTCGCTTCAATGTTTCTTACGATTTATTTCTTGAATAATATTATAGAAGATGATGATAATGACGACGAATTCCTCATCCAACAATACGTATTCAGCAAAAAGCGAAAACATTTAGACCACGCATAAATAATAATATATTAAATATGTTTCAGGATTTCACGGCCAAAAGCATTTTTTGGCTACAGGTCGAAGCGCAACACGGAATAATATTCTAAAAAATCTTCAAGAAAATAATATATTATGCTTATTTAGAGCGATTCTGAATTTTTGGCGCAATATCGTATGCCGAAAGATCTCGAAATTTGCAATGCCTTAAATTCAATATGATATTACAGTTATTGAAAGGCAAATTACATTTTTCCCTGTAATATCGTATATAATAGGTAGTCATTTTTTTTTTAAATGCTCACACAAATATTTTTGTAGGAACAAAGCTGTCAGCGCCGTGGATATATTCTGCCATATAAGAATATTTTATAGATACCAGTACGACGCAAACTAAAACCCGCAGCATATTTTGGCAGTTATTGTTTGTATTTCACCAGAGATCAAATTTAAACGTAGGTGCGGCCGTACCAAAAAATGATGCGATGTGTTTTTTCACACAATTTGGGGAAATATTCTGCTTTGTCGACAGGCCACACTAATAACAATTACTTTAGCAAATGTATACTTGAAACAGAGTGGGGTCCCATTTAACATATGAATTACTCTAACTGACTGTTAAAATTTTAATTTAGCTCATGACTTAGATATCTGTTGAAACAGACAACCCTTAGTATGTAGAGCATAATAACATTAGCAAAAGGAATAAATATCTGCAATCACTATACAAGAATGGGAAAATGTATGTCATCATGCAGAGAACGAGAAAAGTAATTACAAAGGATGTGATGTGGCTATAGACAATGAATCTAAAGAAAATGTAATGCACTTAGGCGAATCCTCCGACGAAAGTGCGATTGAAGAGGATGATACCAGCATTTAAATGACAAACAGCGATTAGTGGTTTATTTGCACCCAAACATCAAGCGTTAAAAAAGTAAATAATCACAATTTTTTTATCCATCCAGTACACCACTACACAAGCAAGAATCTCTTTGATTTAACTGTACTCACTTGTCCTTTCTGGAAGAAGTTGGGAAGATACTTCATAGCATTTGTTCTAAGAACTGAAATATTTTGATACTGCCCGGGATTCTGTGAACGAAGCGCTATGATACGGTCATTCACATAGTCAGAAACCTTCACCCTTATTTCCATTCCAAGCATTAGCGTGTCAGGGAACATTGTTGACAAAGTAACTGTAAAAATAATTAGAAAGCCATTAGCAAAAAAGACACCATAAGCATTACGCTATCTATAAGTTATAATATTACAAAAAATTAAATAATGAAAAATAATCATCATTAAAAAACACATTGTGTTTCTGAAAACATAAGTGTGTTAAAAAAAAATTATTGTGTTCTAATATAATGTTAAATGATTCATCGAAAAAGTTACTACTTTTCAAAAGTTATTCAACTTGAGTAAATTAATTACCTAACAGTCCGCCATAGCCACATCCCACGTCAGCAAATTCAACTTTTTTTGATTCGTCACTGTTTAGTATGTCTGGATAGAGACCCGACCAATCGAATTCCTCAGGTCTGGGTGGACTGTAAAAACATAAAATGTTAAAACCAATATTATGTTCCATACAATAGACAAGTGTGACCCTGATGCAAGCCACTGGCCGAGAGGTGCTGCTCGTATTCAATTCTATCAGTTTTAGTTTTAAACACTTCTATCTATTATTTCTGCATTGCTAATACATAGTACTGTCCTGCATTTACACTGTATTTATTTATTTTGTTTTAAATAATGCAAAAGTATAAATGTTTAATTTTTGTGATATAACGTAATAATATAAGAAAAAATGCTGTAATTTTTTTTATTGTGAAGTATGTATTTATTTTAAAAGGGCATTTCTTCTTTATTTAATTTGTCACCTTTTCTTATAATGATGTATTCGAAATTCCCTTTCGATTATTGTCTGAATATTTTAGCATACTATTTTAATATATTACATTAATTTAATAATGCTTAATCTGTCATAACATCATACTTAAATCTTTTCGTTTGTACATCCAGTCACCTACCTCAGAACAGTTTTCACCTAGTGAGGTAGGGAATGTAAACCATACAATAATTTTTTTTTTGTCCTATATATTATTGAGGCATCTGACTCACAATATACTTAATAAGAATATAATTATGTAACTTATTGTACTTATATTTAAACATGCCTTATTGTATGAAACTCTATTATGTTATTTCAATAAACGTCAATTTATCGACATTGAAACTGAAACTAAAACTGAAAATAAAACTTAGGTAGAATTGAAACTAGTTATGTAGAAAGAGTTCAACCCACAATTTGCCTAAATCTACTTTAGCCTTTGGAACACAGATCTCCCACGGCGCAATACGTCTGTAATGTGCCTATTTCGTAATGACTTACTTGTTTATAGCAAAATTATATTTTTATAAATTGTTCTTACCAGATAATGTGTTTATGTATTTATAAAAATTGTATAGGTATATCTATCATAAGTAATTTCCCCAGAATAGACACTTATATTCTGCATCTATACGAAAAGAAAGTATGTTTTGATATTACCGATCGGATATGCCAGCATTTAATGGATACAAACGTATCGCATCCGATAGGTTATTTCGGCACACTAAATGTAAGTCAAAATCTATTTTTAAAAAGCGTACGTTTGAATGTATTTGTGCACACCAATAGTATCGCGACCAAGCGTCGAACTGGTTCATACAGGTTTGGAATGATAATATTTCGATACTGGGTGCGTAGCGACATTTGTCACAATATTAGAATATTGTCATTGTAATTTAATTAAGATAAAGTAGTTTCTTTAGGTAAAATTAGATTGTGATTTTTAAAATGGAGTTAAAAATTAAATCTGGTCGTAGAAAACCATTGATCAGCCAAACAACAGAATTTTTATATAATCATTATAGATAGGAAAATAGCATTAAAAGGGTAAATAATTATTTTTCTACCCATTCCAGTACACCACAACCCAAGCAAATTCTTTTTAAATCTCTTTATTCTGATTTATCTATACAATCTCTTTGATATTTCTAACTAACTAACCATCACGCCGTTTCTCCGCATGGGTAGGCAGAGAGGACGAAATTGGCATACACTTCTTGCTTCATTCACATTCTTTGTTTTTCGATTTGTTTTCTTATCTAACTTAAAATCTTTTATTTAACTAACCTTCAACATCCATGTATTAATACAAATAAACCAATATACTGCAACTAACTGATACCAGGTATACCCACGCACTGGCCTTGCCTATGTGGGATTTTTTGTTTTATATACATTACTCATAGGTTGTTCAGATGTATTTATAATTTAAACAAAAAACAAAACAAAAAAACAAAAACAACAAAACAAAACAAACAAACAAACAAAAAAAAAAAAAAAACAACAACAACAACAAAATGTTTATAATCAGTGTACCATATTTGTGTGAATGTATGTTTCAAAAAATGAATTAATAAATAAATAAAAATAAAATAAATAAAAGTGCTTCCCTTTCACAAAATTTTTTTTTGTTACTATTTACGTATTTATTTCTTCACAGCATAATCTTTTATTTTTGCTTCGGAAATATTATAGAAATGGGTAACGTGGACCAACTGCTCAGAAATACTTATAAGCACAGTTTTTTGACATAGGGAATTATTTTCATGGTTTTTGAATCAAGGAATCCGATTTTTGATTGTCCATTTGTGGATTCAAGATGGTTGAAATGAATTAGATGCTGTTTTTTTATATGGCTGTTCTTTCAATGGCTTTGATTTTTATTAATGGTTAAGGAATCCGACTATTAAATTTAACTTAGGAACCAAGATGGCGGATGTGAATTATATCCCGTTTATTAAATGGGAATAAGAATTATTTGTCTTTTGATAATTTTTGGGATTTAGAAACGCCCTTCAATATTGTATACCAAACAGCAGTAAAATATAACATAGGTAGATAACAATGATTTACAACCCACTCCAGACGCAGACAATAAGCTTGAATACAATTCACCAGTAGTTCAGTCAATGAAGGTAATAAGAAAAACTGAAACTTTGCAGGTGAATAATACCTATAACAGGGAGTATTTTCACTAAAGTCTCCTATCTTCCACTTGCCCCTCCCCTAAGCAAAGTAGACCAAATATGCTATAATTTGAAATCAAATACGTTTCTAAGGACTTAATAGTGTCCGAGATACAGCGGTTCTAAATTATGCAAATTTTTTGTAAGTTGTCATTCTTCGCTATTTTTTTGTGTTTTAGTCAATTTTGACAGCGAAGGAGTAATTTTTCGTTTCGAGGTAAGTATATACTTTTTAAAGTAGGCTAAAGTTGGTACAATTTGAAAACAAATTGGTTTCAAAGGGCCTAATATCGTCCGAAATACAGCTGTTCTAAATGAATAAAAACATTCTATGTTATCATACTTCGCAATTTTTTTTAGTGTTTAACCAATTTTGACAGTGAAGGGGTAATTTTTCGGTGAAGGTTAATTAATACTTTTTAAAGTAGGCTAAAGATTCTACAGTTTGAAACCAAATTGGTCTCTAAGGACCTAATATCGTCCGAGATACAGGTGTTCTAAATGAAGAAAAACATTCTTTATTATCATTCTTCGCATTTGATTTCAGTGCACCTACAAACACTTTAAATCCGATTTTGAACCAAATCGGTAGAGAACTCAAAATGACCATCGAAATTACTCAGGTTGACATTAAATTTGACATCAGTACCACCAACATGACTTACGCCGTTTTCTAACCAAATCGGTGTGAATATCTAGAAATTCAAGATAGCCGCTAAAACTATGGATTTTGATAGGCACAGATCGGCATACTTATATATGCAGTCAGGGGCGTCAACATTATAAATTATATGGGCACAAAAAATGTAAAGATTTTAAAAATAATTCGTTCATTCATTAGTTTTGCTTTTGACCGCCTACAAAGATATAATCTTGTAGATCTGTACCACGTCCGTCAGTTTTTTCCAGTGCGCAGGTCTTTTATATTGTGCCGTATAATAAATTAATCACTTTTTGGATCATCTTAAAGAACGTTGCAAAGAAATTTGATTAGAACAAAAAAAAACGAAAATACGTAATTCCTACATTCCGGTGGCAGTTTAACACCTCTCTTCCCAGCTATTCGTTATAAAACAGACAAAAATATCGAATTTCAAATCGACGTCCGCTCGCTCTGAAGGATTTCTCACAACTGATTTACTCCGGCGAAATAAATCGTTTTATCAACAATCGCGCGCGCCGGAAATTCTCATACGATTGTTGTATGACGGAACTGAATTTAAAAATTCCTGAACTTTGAGGGGATTACAGTGAAAATCTAGATTTACTGAATTATTTTTAATAAAGGCTCTTGGTTCTTGACCTTATTTACTCTGAGATTGTGGAAGGATTTTAATTAAATATGTTTGTAATGGGTGCAGTTAACATAACGGCGAAGGCACTGTCGAGCGTTTTACTTAAAATTACAGTAGGTATTTTATATATAATGTAAAAGATTACAGTTTAAGAATTTATGTCACTGAAAACCTTAGACACTTTCGTAACTTTCTGTCAAGAATTTGCAAATAAATTATGTGTTGTATTGCTTACGTTAGAATACTGCGAAGTGACGTTTAGCGCCTTATTTGAGTCTGCCCCCTTAATACAAGATTGAAATTCCTTCCATGCCGATTTGAAAGAAACCCACTGTAGTTACTGACGTTATTACCTTGTGGTTCTAGCCCCGAGATAATGAAAATACACTATTTATCATTGCTCCATATGGTCAAAGATAACCTAAAAGCCATACAAAAACTTGAAAATTTACCAAGCTTTAAATTAATTAAAATGCATGATTTCGCTTCTCCGGTGACTGAAATAGTTGTTCATCACTGTAAGTAAATAAAAAAAGAGGGTTTTTCATAAATTTTATGCGCATTAAGAAATACGTTCTTATATGTATATTTAATAGTTTTTTTTTATTCACGAAAAAGGCCGTAACTAAAAACATATTTTGGGTCTAATTAATATATTGTATCATATATTTAGGTCCTTAATTTGGGTTTTAAAAACAAAAACTAACAAATAAATACGTGCTTATATGCATATTTACCAAGAAAATATATTATTATAATAGGTATATTATTTAACATTTATTCTATCGTGCAAGGAACACGCCGGAATAATTAGGTTAAGTGACTTACTAATCGAAACAATGATCAGCGATAGGATTAGAATGTGCTCGCTGCCTGTAGTGCTTCTTTTGCGGGAGAGAAATTATATCAGTCATTTTCGTTGTAAAATATCAACAAAATGCACAAATAAACTGAAGAAAGTCGCCGCAACATTTACATTCTTCTAACTTCTAACGATTGATGACGCAAACCGTCAAAACTTCAAAACACAAAACTTGACAAAGCTAAAACAATCCAGTGTTGCCAGTTGCCATATTCCAAAGCTGAAAAACCATGTTGCAGAGGTTAAAAAATACGTTTTTTTTTATTTAAAAAAACCGTGTTTGAAGGTAGTAAAAACCATGTTTTAAATACCGTTGTTTCCTTTCTTAAATTATCAAAAAAAGTTTACATAAAGTAACGTTCCAGACGAGCGGGTGGCCCAGTAGTGTGGCCGACGGAAAAAAATATTAACCTCAATAAACCGCAGTATTGCCACTATTGCCAAGTCAAAAAATAAAAACTGGGTTAATATATTTTCTCCGTCGGCCACACTACTGGGCCACCCGCTCGTCTGCATCTATAATAAGGAACTCGAGTTCATTTTTTTTATTAATGTTGACATCCTAACTTAATTTTCCGTTTATTTAATTTTTTTTAAAGTTCGTTTTCATGGTTAAAATAATTGTTAAAGTTTCAATTTTTTAAAGCTCACCAAAACGCACGAAATCTATGGTTTGTTGGGTATGATGTCACACGAGCTTTCGGATTAGCGGTTCAATAGGTGGTAATCGATATTGTATGGATTCCATACAAAACTTCGAGAACTTTATACTCAAATTTAACTGCTTTTAATTGAAGGAAACATTGTACAATATCAGCGTCCCGTTACTATTGTAGGTGTATTGTACCAAAGTGCAAAAATACATTCATATCCGCAACTGATTAACAATTTATCAGCGTTTAGACAGTTCATATCCAACTTTTTTAAAAACTAAACTGGAATACTAGAGCACATATTGGTAACAGAAATGCTTATTATGATACCGCCGCATATCTGATATATCGATACCGGGTCCACAGATATTAGCGTTCTGACCGTTCCGAGATATTAAACGATATTTTGGTATTCATATCTATTGAATAATGATTTGGTACGTGACAATAATAATAATATTTTGATGATTTTTATAGCGCTATTTTGGCGAAAATCACCTAAAGGACGCTGTACAAATGTTTTTTTTTCCCAATGATCTTTTTTTCATTACTGAAATTTAATACACTTTAATTCATTACAATATTATACTTCTCTTTTAAGCAATGCTTGTGTATAGAAGCGGAGTGTACATATTGCATTCCGATGGTTATATATTTACATAGTATTGTTTTCTAAAGTATTACAAGTTGTCTAAAATAATGAATAATAATAAAAATAAAATGGTTTAGATGATTATATTACAGAGTTGGTGGTTTACTTAATAGAAAAGATAGAGTGCATAGCGTCAAGCTTTGATTTACACATTAAAATCATAACATAATATATGTAATGTACAATGTGATGGAGGATATTTAACTTATAGCATAATGGTACTAGTGGTATATGTTGTCTATCTTATCACTAACAGTGACAGTCTATCATATTGATAATAAGTCTGGCGTTACTGACCGTGCTGGATTTCATTCAATATCCATCGTTTTTTTTATTTTTAAATAAAGGCTTTTAGGGAAAAGGGAAGGTCTGGGAAGGAATAGGTATAAAGGGTGAGTAGGAAACTGGAGGTCAGTGTATCCAGGAGTGATGGACGTATGAATTCAACCCACTCACTGCGGTGCAAGAGGATGGACCAGGAGAATCCAGCTGTAGAGGTCTGCAGAGGACGCCCGATGTGCCCAAAATGCTGCTGCATACATTGCTGGATTGCTCCCCTACCGACATTTATTGTGACAAGGTTGGCAAAATAGTTCCGCAGGTCAGGAGATAAAACAGTCTATGCATAATGCCAATGAAAATAATGTAAGCTCTATACAAAAACTTATAAATAAGAACACATAAATAAAATAAATAATAAAAGGGTGTTATTTACAGCCTGGCAGAATATTCTTGAGAAATAATAAATTTGGAACTAAACATGTCATTTCTATGGCAATACCAAGGTCTTTGACATTTCATTGTTATTTTTCAAAAGCTACCATAACCTCCATGACATTACAATTCATCTAAGCATAATCTATGATTACTGTGTGGTTTAGTTATTTATCAATAGTTACAAATCATTTAAAATGGATAGACCAATAAACAGTGGAACGAGGGAGGTTATTTGCTGTGTATTCCGAAGCTGTTTAACTGAATTTCACTCTAAGAAACTGTTGTCTAACTTTGAAGACGTTTACAAACCCATTGCTGAAACGAATGTTAAGTTATAATGGTCTGTCGACAAATTTTGTATGTATTTTAATAATATTTTTGTTGATTTATGCTGATTTTTAAACAATTGCAATGTACATTAAGATTTGAGGTTGGGCGTCATTTGGGTAAACAAAAACGTCCAGTAGAATAACGTCTCAAGTCAAATTTTGTTGTTGTTTTTTTAAATATAATTTAGATCATTAATTTTTTGAGCTGGAAGCGGGAAGGATGAAACATCGGGAAGCTGAAAATGAAAAGCAAGAAGAAAAGGCGAGAAGAAAAAACCAAAAGATAAATGCAGGGAGCGGAAAGCTAGAAACTGAAACATGAAGAAGCGAGAAACAAAAACACATTTTCTTAGCAAATTATCAGAATTTTCATCAGTACCCTCTGACGGGACTCTCTTACTTAGTGCAGAGTTACTTAGTCTCTCACTTACACTTCCTCTCAGTAACTAAATGTTTTTTTATTATAAATATTTTAGAAATTTCTACAAATTATCAGAATGTTCATCAGTGCCCCCTGGACCCCAAGAAGAAGCGAGAAGCGACGAGAAGAAAAAACCACAACATAAATGCGGGAAGCTAGAAACTGAAACAAGAAGTGGGAAATAAAAACAAGCTGGAAGCAAGAAGTTAAAACCAACGCTCAATCCATTCCTTTAGTCCTATCTATCCTGCATTTCCATATTGGCTCTAGGTTGCCATGTATACCGCCTAATTAAATTCTATCCTCCTTCTCATCCTTAGAGCATGTGCTCCAAATTCTAGCTCAATCAGTGCCCCCTGGACCCTGGTGTTCTGGTGCTTTCTCTTAGTAACATTTTTTTAATAAATATTTTTTAAATTACCCCAAATTACATATTTATTTAATATTTTTAATATTTTCCTCATTCCATCTTTCTATTCACATTTATAAACACCGTTTGTATAAAGTAAAAATATACATCTTCAATAACTGTAAATTCACTTGTGGCATCATTTTAAATTAAATAATACAAAATATTCACTTGGACCATTGTGCCCATAAGCCATATTGGTGTTACCATTTAAAACCTTTTTGAACGACCACAGCACCCTCAATTTTTGTCTACCTTTAAATGTCAGACTGTATGTTACGCAGATGCAAGAACATAACACTATTGGCATAACAAAATACTTTATATATATGCACAACATAAGAAAAAGTATATTCCTCATTAGGAAACAATTTTTTTATTTACTAAAACAATATAAATAACAATGTTTTTTTTCTCTAGCATATAACAGATGAACCAATTTCATCCATCCTAACCGAAACGTATGCTGCGCCAGCTGAACGTAATTTTGTAATTACCGACTTGTTTTTGCAAAATTATGTTTTTGTAAATGGTACCGTCTTACCAGATAATGTGTTTATGTATTATAAAAATTGTATGTATATCATTATTAGTTTCCCCAGAATAGCTTAATGTATTTAGAGAAATGATTTTTTTCTGTTACAAAAAAAGATAAATCAATACGATTTTTTTTAAAAGGTTTAGTATATTTTCCATAAAGTTAAATAAGTGTCCTTCACAATAAAAATTAAATTAATATGAGGTTTTCCTCTAAATAAGTACAGTACAATAATATTAAGGCCAGTCCTGCGCTTGCACAATTGGAGCAGTCCGCTCCAGGTACCAACTTGTCAAGGCGCCAAGGCACTGATAATACCAGCTGACATGGTGTCCTTGACGTTATTTTTCACTAAAACGGCACTATACAAGCCATTCAAATATTATTAATAACAGTAATTACTACACAGGTTTCTGTTAACGTGCCCAACGCCTATATACCTAGTATATTCATTTCAAAAACCTAGAAAAATTTCATAGGTGCGGAGTACGCTAAAATAATACTAGCGCCTCACACCAATCATCGTTCCACAGGTTTACGACTATGTTATATGTATGTACCTACCTATCTTTTGTTTGAACAAAAAATTCAAAAGTGTGAGGAAACGAGACAGATGCAGAAAACAATGTAAACTGAGATGACTACAGTTGCCATAATACTAAGCAACTTTTTATGTGATACGCGTGAAAACGAGATATATACAGAACACAACAGCGCAATACGAAATGCCTATAGGCAGGCAATCCCGGGGTGAATGTTCTAATGAAAGAGTGAGGCCGAGCTATGAATTCATAGTGATGTTTCATTCTTCCAGTGCGATCAAACGACGTTTTCTGGGCAAGGAACGTAACTACTAAATACCGATAGCGTTAATTCTGTTTGAACCTCGCGTACGTATTCCTCCACCATGTCGATAAATAGTATGGGTTCTGTAAATTTTGTAGGTATATACTCCACAGGATTATTTCTGTAGTACTTCCTCCCTCGTACATCACAGGAATCCTGTGACAGGATTGATAGGGACAGGATCGTCATAAGTAGTAAGCAAATTTGGCGTAACTTTGGGTGCGAGTTTGACAAAGGATGCCAAAATGTTGCGGGCACCAGGCCTTTGCTCAGGCCCAGCCAAGAATATTTTTCACGGTGACAGGATAATATTTATTTTTTCAGTTAGTACACGTGAAATACGAGAAGCGATAATATTTTAAAAGTAGTATTATTCATATGCCAATTGAATAAAATTTATTTGAAAATTGTATGAACATATTTAAGGTTCAAAATCCCTTGGGAAAGGGACCATTCCGAATCGGCCCCATAGTGGACATTGGCATTCAACGGAATAATGTGGATGCGTGTTCCACAAGGTCACCCTCATTTTCCTGACCCTTTCAACATATATCCTTCAAATTGGGCAGATGAAATCGGATACGTCTGTAGGCTCCTTAAAAGTTACCAGCAGATTTGATGATGTAGACTTCTCGAAGCCAAAAGGGTTAGTGAGAAATCGTTACTTTCAGGAGTGTTTTTTGTTTTGTTAGAGAACTATGTATTTGCTTTTACTAATTAAATGTAATTGTTAGGCGTTATTTTATCCTTTTATGAATGGAAAAAAACACAAATTTTCACTGTTTTTGCTCTCATAAAAAGCAATGAATTATCACCTGTCTACTTTTTTGGCTCAGAACAGCCAATATGGCTTTGAATTGCTTAAATAGTCTTTGTTTTGCACATATTGGGCAAAGATTCACAACTTATTATATAAACCAACCAAAAAGTTGATAGTGAAAATGTCATCATATTAATTAATGGAGCCATCATCAGCTGGCGCTAAAGCCCCAAACTTTCAGACTGCCTGCATCTCTCTTCCTCTCATTGGCTTCCTTGTCATCGCAGGCGTAAGCTAGCAGGTAGAGAGAGGGGTGCCAAGCCACTGTGAATGTTGCGGCTTGAACTGGTATATCTGCCACCTTTTCGCCTGAAGAAATAAAAGTGGGAGAAATTAAATTGAGGACGGTTATTTCAAAATCATTTGTGTCAGATATACCCAACTTGATTATTTGGATATAGAGAATAATTCAACATTGAATTTAAGTTACCACCAAACTTAAATTCAAGAAACTAGATCTGGGGGCCAAGTGTGCATCGTTTGCTTTGGCTAACGCAAGTTACAGACTTGGCCCCCTGATTAGCCAGCTACTTTCCAATCTTCTTCTCCTTCTCTATTTGCTTACGTCTAACACATTATTTTAATAATTAAGGCTGTCAGAATCCCACTGGCTTTGTGCAATGGGACTTTCTGAGTGGTGTTCAAATAAATAAAATAAAAATATGTGTACATATAATGTAGTAAGAAAAACAGTTACCTGTTTCAGTGTCCCCAATGTCAATAATGAGATCTTCACTTGCTGAGGCCAAAAGTCTACCATCGAAGCTGAATGAAAGTGTTCGCACTGGCCATTCCAACCTAAAAACAAGCAAATAATATATTGTAACGCCATACAAGGTATTAACCCTCTTTGCGCCCATCAATCGGCGGACCTAGATAATGTTAAAAACCGCACAGTGCCGATCTGTCAGCGCAAACTTTGATATACATATCACATAAAAGACATAAGAAAAAAAATAAGGTCGTGAGAATAACCTTATGTTATCCAAATAAATCTAATTGTAAAACATTATTCGTAAACATATAGGTTTTTTACTAATAAATAGCCGAGGCCAAAGGGGTTAAAATTACTTATCGGGCTCATTATAATGAACTCAATGTCAGGCAAGTAAACAGTTTAAAGCTTAAATACCACCAAATAAATACATACTTATACCTTATACTGGTAAATTAAAATATACTAGAGTAAAACTTCAGTTTTATGTCACCCCATTTTCACGCCTTTTCTGCTTTTTACGTCAAAAACCCGCAGTCCCGTTTTCCCCATACATTGTTATACAAATAATTCCCCGAATTCAAGATATCCCAAAATTTTCAACCCCGGTTTTACATTAGTTTCATGCCAACTCTACTTGAAAATATCGCCAAAATTGGACTACCTGAATGGAAGCTTTTTCTGCAAAATCAACATTATTTTATTATACAATCATGAATTATGAGTTAATCCGCTTAAATAGATCCGCCATTTCTATTTACCCTAGTGTGCGTAGGTGGGTACTTCTTAAGCATAGAGGTGCAAATTTTAATTTATATTTTCCTGCTAGGCCTATTTGCGTTTAGGGTTTCTTTTTCGTTTTTTGCTTTTTTTCTCCACGTTTCTCATAAATTATAATTAATAAATTTATTTTGTAAATATTGTGTAATGATTTCGTAAATGTAAATTCTCATAAATTATAATTAACTGATTTTTGTAAATGTCAGCTACGTGGGTCTGTATAAACACGTACAGTATTTTATTTCTTTCAGATGCTATATAATATGGTTACCAAAACATTTAATTCTATGACTTTTGCTACTTTATTGTTTACCTATGTATACTTTTATTCAAAACTTTTGTATTTTTTTTTTTTTTTTTTGAATGGCCACTTTGGTTTTGTTGTACTTTTATGTTGTACTTTTATGTTGAACTTGTATACATACTTTTCTACAAAATTTTGTAAGTGTATTATTACTGTAGATCCTTGTCTGTAGTTTTGTGCTGTTGTTATTTCTACTTCAGTTTTGTATCTTATTGTATCACTCGTGTAATGTAAAATATTCTATTGTCCAAAAATGAGTTTTATAACTCATGGGCAAGTCAAAAGTTTATAACTCATGTAGCAAGTCAAAAAATAATCTTAAAAAAAGTCTGTTTTTCAGAATGTGATTCAAATGTGCCAAGAAATGTCAAGTGAAAAAAAAATCCACTATTATATTGATATCGTGGAAAATATTGTATTCTTTCCAAATATTACTTGGTAAATCTGAAATTGACAGACGTGTCGGAGAGCATCACAATCAAATTTACGCTAGTTATTTCATATGTATTTAAAAAAAAAACAATTGTCATGTTTCTGTAATAAGTTTCGATTTCCGCAGGAACATGTAATTGTTTGTAAATATCTTACCAAAATAATGTTGTGTGGGAAATTTGGATTTGTCAGTAAAAATTTTATCCAGTTAGGAAACTAGTTTTGGGTTGTGATAATTTCAATTTAAGGTATGTTATGTTTATGTTAGATATGTAGTTGTATTTAGGAGGAAGGGTATGGCCGCCACAGGTGTCGATGAGGTTCGCTATCCATCACATCGCCAAACCTTCGGTGGCGCAAAGAGGAGGACGGAACGTGAACAATGTCGAATTGGCACGTGGAATGTCAGAGGAGGAATGGAAAGAAAGATTAATGAACTATGTGATTCGATGGTAAGCAAAAGTTTGGATGTACTTTGTATAACAGAGAGTATAAAAAAGGGAAGCGGTACGATGCAACATAGCGATACGCTCGTCATCTGGTCTGGGAGGCCAGATGACTGAAGTCGGAATAATAGAAGAGAATGTATGAGACGACGTATGAATATGAATGAAGCAAGAAGTGTATGCCAAGATCGAGTTGTTTGGCGGTCCGTCCTCTCTGCCTACCCCTGCGGAGAAACGGTGTGATGGTTAGTTAGTTAGTTAGTTAGTTATGGAGAAGAAAAGAGAGAGATTTTTCCCATCAAAATAATGACAAAAAATTAAGTTTCATGGTTTTTTCAAAGGAAGTTTTACAGTTAATTCATGTGGATCAAAAATTGAGTGCGAACTTAAGAATTCAATTATTCATTCTTATACATTTTTTATCGTTCCCTTGAAACACGTAAAAACGAAGTTTTACTGTATACATGAGGGGTATTTTTCACAACTTATTCCACCTAAACGAAATAGAGTGAGCAAGTCGATAGTAACATTGAATGGTATGAGATGGATTTACAAGTAATGTACATTTTTATAGTCATTTTCCTATGGGCATCACATTTTGGTAAAAACTGGAATTACATCGTCATTATTGCAAAGAAAATATATACATTTAAAAAATTATTAGTTCCTCTGTAGGCCGCCAGCAGAGATAAGTATGTCAAGCTGCACAAACTTTTATGTTCCTACATGTTTTTAACATTATGTTCCTACTTATAACTCTTTGTAGCTATTTTTGTTTTACCTCTGTGTTATATAATTGTGCTAACTATATTTCAGTAATTTTTTATCGCTTTTGGATTGTATTGGTATTTATAACTGTTTTTGCAAAATAAAATAAATAAAAATAAAAGGCTCAAGTCGTTATATACTATTGGAAGGCGTATTCCATTAAAATAATGTATATTCATATATGTATTCAATCTACCATTAAAAGATGATTTTAAAGGATAATTTGTATCGGGTATATAATATATATACGGGTGTGCGCTTCACTCAAATTCGAGTATCAATAAAAGTATCTGTAGTTAGAGTGCAACTTGAATTTCATCCTATTTCACTGATTTCTTGAAATTGGGAGACTACTTTCTTAGTTATGGTTGGTGCAGAGATGTGGACAGTAAAATGGAGCATTCTTATTGGGTAATTGAAATGAAATTCATACTACGAGAATTGTAGAAGAAAGTCCCGCATTTCTAGGGAAAATTATTTTAAATTGTGTCATAATAAAATATTTACCTTCTGAAGACCCTAAGGCAGGCTAATTCATCCACGTCCCACAGGGAGACGAGAGCGTCAGCAGAGCCAGTGGCGAAATACTTTCCTGTGGGATCGTGTTCTATACAGATGCAGGTGCCCGGGTGGGCCTTCAGCACTGTCTGGAGCTCTAGACCGGGGTAGCTGGAAAATAACATAACAGTTGTTATCCATCTGAACATGGACTCTTTCTTCGCTCAAGTGATGAGGGAACCCTTGAAATCTCTACCCACCAGTCTACATCATTCACAGTTCAAGAATCACATCTCTGTAATGCAACTTTCCTTCTTATGTACAGAGGGGTTTCTCAATGGCATGCATTGCTCTATGACCAAAGATAGGATGTGTGTAGTTTTCCAAATTTGGGTATGAATTGTGCATTGAATATTCAAAAATGGCCATTTTACCCAAATTATCATCTTCCGCTGATTATTATGACCAACTGAATAAATGAGCGTACCAAATTCAGGGAAAAAAATCATTTGAGCTTCTCAACTTTTTTCATTATTCTAAAATTTCTTCTTATGGTAAGCACAGCTTTTCAGCCTTTATGGACTGATGTCACTGCTCAATAACTATTTTCAGGCTAAGCTAAAAAGGTTTTTTCATCTTCCGACCAGCATAACATTGTGCATTTCCGTCCACGTGTTCAAGTTACAGTGTATCAAAAATAAATTAGACCAAAATGGGGGCCGCTCGACCGTTTGAATGGTAACACCAAGATGGTTGAAAGGAAATAAATACGTCTTTATAAAAGCACCATCGTTCAAGAGAATTTTTTCTCATGAATACCAAATGGTGTTCAGAAATTATTAGTACTTCCTGAAAGGAGATGATTTTACTTCATATTCTAAGGAAAGTTAATATTCAAACTTGTTATTTATTTTTTTTAGCGAGATAATTGCATGGGAAAGTTTTTTTTTGTATTTTTTAAATGTATGTTACAAATAAGCCATTATAAAATTGGACCAAATCAAAATGAAAACTATGTGAAAGAAGCACGTACTTTTAACATTTAACAAAAATAAAAAATAAGTTGTCAAATTCGGAAATCAAACATAATCTCACATTTAAAACAAAAATATTTTTCATTCTAAAATCGGTGATAGGCAGCTTATGCAGGGGGGGGGTTAAAATTTCACAAAAACCCTGTGACGTCATTTATGGTAGCCGCCTTATTTAATGTTGCGTAGTAATGAATTTTTTTAGATAATTTTATAAAATTTGTAGATTTGTGCAACGTAAATTAAGTTACTGTGTCATCTGAGACTCTCATCCATTCATGGATAAGAATATATGATATTACATTCTATATTGAAAGACATGGAAGCAAAAAGAGCATAATATTACTGTACCATGGATATTAATTTGATCAATAATTAAAACAGTAATACCTTAAAATATGTACACATCCCTGGCCATTAGTCAGGAAGAACAGGTCCGAGGTGTTATTCCAGGAGATCTCGTTGACCTCGAAGTTGGACTGCTCCTCGGCGATGATCTTGTGGGTCCTAGTGTCGATGAAGGAGACCAGGTCCTCCTTATTGCCCACGGCGATGGTGTTCCCATCGGGCGACCAGGCAATATTAATATTTTCGCCCTTAGTGTTGATGGTAGCGGCACATTTTTGTAACCTGGAAGATTATCATAGGAAAATGTCATCATGATGGATTACTGAAATTGAAAATGCAGGGGCGTGCAGTTCGTAGAGCTGTTTATGCCCCAAAAAAGAAAAAATTGAAATTTAAGATTGAAAATTAACAGATGAAAATGTATTGATTAACCCAATTCCAATAATGTGTGAAAGAATTGTATTTATTATTATTATGAATTCTATTCAATTATACCCGTTTAGTAACTGAAGCACCCGAAGAGTGCTTTATGAAGTTATTGTAAACTGTTGTCATTCTAAAAAAATGTATTTTAGTAATCTCGAACAGTATGGCAGGTCATTCCAGGAATATGGACTTGGAATGAAATATACCCTGTCCACAAACATTGTAATATTCATATGGAAGGGTTTAACCAGTGTATTAGAAGCATCAGCCTTGGCTGACCTTTTCAAAAACAATTACATTAACTCCACACAGGAGGCCCTGTGGCAAATTATTAGGGCCAGTGGCGGCTCGTGACTTTTGAATGAGCTTCAGTGCTAAGATTGAAAAATACAATGTGATTGATGTTGTTTTAGCTGAAAATTACAGATATTAAAAAAATCATTTTCGGCTTCAACATCAATAAAGTTGTATTTTTCAATTTTAGCTCTCTAGCTCAATCAAAAGTCACAAGCCGCCACTGCTCAGGGCCTATGTCGTCTTTAGGAATGCTGTGTGGAGGGTCTTTTTAAGTAAAGTAAGGAGAGGAAGTTCTGTGAACGAAAAGGGTGTGAGGGATGGGCAGGGATCTGGGGGTTAGTGTTTCCAGAAATGATGGACATACGAATGACTGCGGTGCAAGGCGATAGGTCGAGAGAGGTCAGTTGGAGAGGTCTAAGGGTCTCCCTCAACCGGTCTCTCGCGAACCGACCCGCAGTTACCAAGACCTAGACAAACCTCACCCCATGAATCGGGGGACCCTTCTTAAATCACAAAATGTAGCGGAGCAATTGCGGTGATCAACAGCAGAGGTGTTGATTACTCAATGAATGGTTCATTGGGTAACTCACCGATGGCGACTGTGAGATACCTATGGGTAAGTTTGTCCCTCGCACAATTATCAGTCAAGTATGATGGTGCCAGCCAATTAAGTGCTTTACACAAAAGTGGACAAGTTTGAAAATAAATTACCTTGTGTCCCATATCCTGACAGTTTTATCTCCGCTAGCTGTGCTAAGCAGGTCTGGATGGGAGGCGTGCCAACAGAGCTGGTCCACCGAGCCGGTGTGGCCTCGGAACAGGAACTCTTGGCTCTATAACAATATTCAAAAAGCATTGTTTATATTAGATGAGGGATACAGAAATAAAGACTGTAATCTCCACGAACAACTACTTTCACGAAAATATTGATAAAACACAAGATTGTTTCTTCAAATGGTGTTGTAGTTATCGTGATTGATTTTGAGGATATTATGCCATTTGTGCTTCCTCTTCCTATAGCTAATGTTTCACTGTGTTCATCATCAGAGCAGATGGGTTTTGTAATAATTTATGGTAAAATTACACAATTCTGCTGCAATTTTTATTTTATTTCTTTAAACCCAAACTAAGAACCTAATAACCTATTTCAAAAATAATAAAGTATATTAATTACATTTAAAATATGTAGGTTATTAGGTTGTTAGTTTGGGTTTGCAGAGAAAAAACAAAAAACTTAACTAAAAATTCCATACAAAAACGTCAAACTTTACTAAGCTTTAAATGAATTTGTATGCATTATTTTGGATTTTCATATATGCCAATATTTTTTTCTAATTTTTAGTAATCTGAAAAGTTTTATTTTAAAAAGATATGCGTATGGCGAATTGTTGAATTTTACTGTTTTGAAGATAATAGCTGTATGGTTTTTTAGCTCCCATGTGTACATTTATGAGAGTGAACATTTGTATTTGTTTGGCAGCAAATTATCGAGAAATTCACCAAAATTTCAATAATTGTACTACAAAATTTTACCCCATTTTCAATTGAAATTAACCATACGAACGATTCACTTACCAATCTAGATCTGTCCAATGTGAAAATAGCGACTGATTTGTCAAAAGAACCCGATGCCAAACGTTTTCCATCGCATGACCATCCAACGGAATGCACTTTCGAATTGTGAGCGAAGTATTCTCGGACCACATTGTGAGACTTGAAGTGGGTTTGGAGAGTATCTAACTGTTCAATGGGCTGCTGGCTCATTTTGGAATCTTTCATAGTTCAAAACAAGATTTGATTTACAAACACTAACCCCAAAAGACCCGGCAAGCGAAATGCATAGAAAAGCAAAATGTATAATTTGACGTGTATAAATATAGATGCATGCTGCATAGATATACCAATAAATCCATAGATCCACTCTTGTGAAGTACAAGCTGTGGTCCTCTACATGATGGCCGATGATGGGCCATCAGCTGGCCCAATACGGATAGCCCATCGTGTAGTGGGCATATGAGTGTATGATGGCGTGTGATGGCGTGTGATGGCGCGGGATGGCCTTGTTGTCGGTTTTTCATCAAAGGATGGTGGGCCGGTGATTGTGGCCCCCACTACGCGTGGCGAACTATACAGTAGCGTTGGGCGAAGCGGCTCGGTATAGCGACCCGGATCACTAAATCCGCTCTCTGTAATGATCCGGATCGGTGATCCGGCTCGATTGAACAACGGCTCGCGTCTCCCTTCACCATACCCTTTACCCCGCTCCCTCGGCCCTCCTAAATCTTTTAAAATATTTCTTGCTTACAAAAAGTCTGGTAGGCGCCCTCGTGGCTGCCGGCTGCGTTTTATAGTCGCTCCTGGTTTATCTTGGAAATATTGGGAAGTTCTTAATTTTCCCGGTGTAAAAACAGCATAAAATAACCGCAATAATTTTTAGGTTACATTTATAAAAATTACATAATTTTAGTGCTATCGTTTCGAGCTTAAATCAAGTTTATAATAAAAATCCAAATATTTCAAATATTTTGAGTTGAAATCTGCTTCGTTCTTCCGAATTAACGCATCGGACATCGGTCACATCTGGCGGTCGGTCGAAGGCCCTTACCACATGTTATAGTGAAGTGTCAAAATTAAAAGAAACGGCTATTCAGGCTACGGTGGTTAATATCAGGTGGTTGAGGACGGGTATGAGTTCTTTGCCAAGAAGCAACTGGTCACCCATTTCTCGGCGCCCAACTACTGCGGGGAATACGATAACGCAGGAGCAATGATGTCAGTGGAAGACACGCTGAAGTGCTCCTTCCGGATCCTCAAGCCGGCCGACAAACGCCACCTGGAGTACGTGCAAGTCAACACCAATCCGTCCCGTCACACCGCCCAGGGGCGTCACCAAGACAAAGAAGATTTTGAGGGCCCTATGGATCAATTCCCTCGGCCACGTCCTCCCCCGCTGCTCCACCCTTTTAAAAGTATTCTGTGTTATTTATCCTAAAAAATATGGATAATAATTCTTTGTCTTAGCTTAAATACATTCTTGAATATAATGGAAACAATCACTCTATCACTTGTATTAGCGTTAGATGGCGCCATTGGCCATGTTTTGCACAAACTATTAATTTGGTTGTGCAGACTAGCTTAAAAGAAATGAAACTTGTTATTGACAAGGTTAAGTGGGTTGTAGAATTTATTAAAAGAAGTTCATTTGCCTTAGCACGATTTAACGCTATACAAGAGCAAATGGGCTTACCGATTCTAAAATTAAAACAAGATCTGATAACCCGTTGGAACTCAACATATGATATGCTTTTACGTATCAATAAACGAAACGATGCTGTAGTATCGACGCTGGCAATTCAGATTTAAATACAATTTCACCACACGAATGGGACATAATCGTCAAATCCATTGCGATTTTAGAAATTTTGAATGTAGTAACTGACGAAATAAGTTCTGAAAAATTAACATCCATGTCAAAAGTATTAATTTGTGTGAGTGCGAAGAAGAGCCACGCTGGTAATTATGTAAACCAATCATGATCAGAACCAACAGAAATATCAAAAATGGCATCAAAGCTGAAATCGCAATTAGATGATCGATTCAAAGACATTGAATCTAATGAACTTTCGGCGCAAGCCACCATTCCTTTTAAACTACGTAAATAATTATTTCTAAATAAATATCTCTGCATTTATATCCAATTTTTATTGGGCCAGAGTTATTGGAAGAGAAGAAAAACAAAATAATGACAATAAATTTTTAAAAAAATTATATTTCCTGAATAACGGAAATTAATTTTATGACATTAGGTAGCATATAATATCATAAAATTATATTTACATAGCATTTGTTTTTAATGTCATTGCCTAATATACTAATAAAGACTAATTATCTCGTTTTTTAACCATATACTCGTATATTGCCGCAGTGGCACGTTCATCCGGAAGCACCTTGAAAGTAGAACTGACCATCGCCATGGTGTAGTGGCGTTCCAAATATCGCCGGCCATCGCCAAGCCATCGCATCGGTCAGCTGATGGCCCATCAACGGCCATCATGTAGAGGGACTATGAAAGCTCTGAAGGCCATAAACAAGAAATACCATCCCCTGGAAATTTGTGATGCTCCACGGCCTATTGCACTTTTCTGAAAATAGGTTATTGCTTGTTCGACACAGTTAATATACTATGTGGGCGTGGCATATCTCACGTACGATCATGGACATTCCACCCTACTCAGGCTCAAGAAAGGAGCGGAAGGTTGGTTCCCGATTCCATGACGCTTTACGTCCAGCTGCATCATGTCGCTCCGCTCTGGCTTCCAATTCCAACGGCGCCACCTCAGACTGGCTTCATGACCTAATTTATTACGTAAGGAGAATGTGAGCGGTGAAGATAGTAATTCATTTATTGTAATCGGAGTCATAAGTTGAGAATATCAAAATAACTTTTTGGAAATTGATGCTCTCCTTTTTTAGCTTCCATATGTATAATTGTATATTTATGATAGTGAACATTTGTATTTGTTTGGCAGCTAATCATCGAGAAATTCAACCAAAATTTCAATAATTGTACAAATTTTAGAAACTGTTAACTAGGTTCGTTTATAAATGACGGAGGAGGCTGCAAAACTGAAATAAAGATTAGGATATGCATGACAAAGACGCCATTCGAAAAATTCCAAAAATATGGATTGACGGAAGCATAACGATGACCACCAAGATGAGAATTGTGCGGGCACCGATTTTCTCCATATTTCTGTGCAATGTGGAAAGATGGATACTTAAATCCAGCGAATGGAAACGGATAGGCGCCCTCGAAATGTGGTGCAGGAGAAAATGCTCAGACTTCTGTGAACAACTAGGCGGACTAATACGAGCTAATAAGATACGAGCTAATAATAAGAGCTAGGCATCCACAATAGGCAATCAACTGAGTGCCTCCAGCGTATCCTAAGACATTTGGGACAAGTTGCTCGCCAAATCGAGAATTCAAATCTCGAGAAACTCAGGGTCACTGGCAAAGTGGAAGGCAATAGAAGAAGGGGGATCACCAATGCGTTGGAGTGACCAAGTAACACAGATATCCGGAACACCGGTATCCGAAGCTCTCTACCTCTACGCAGCACAGGACCGCGAGGAGTGAAGGAGTCTTGTTGGCCAGGGCAATTGGAGTGATGGTTACGATCCTCAGCAATGAAGGATAATCGAAATAAAATAATTGTAAAAGATCTTCCGCTCAACATAATGGGCCCTGTCTTGTTATATCGGGATTGTTCAGGGTTATAGAAAGTACAATCAAAAGTTTATCACTGTATTCGCAAGCAGGTACTGTTTCTGCAGACGTCCACAAAACAACTTGGAGGAAAATATTGACAATCCCACTTATGATAATAATATTAAATTTTAATTAAGTTTGTAACTTTTTTTAAATTTATATTTTTACAAGAGAAAAAATAGAATCCAAAAAGTCCCGATAAACTTTTTTGTAGTTTGTCTAACGGGAGCTTGTTATCTAAAACATAAAATTTACAGACAAGGTTACAAAATATGTAAAATAAAAAACATATAAAACATTCGTAACAAGGTTAAAACATAAATATTTATCAAGAATATTACTCTAAAATATTTCTTCAAAATATATTAAAAAAATAAAATAAAATAAAAACATAAACGAAAACAATGAATTATAAATAAAATAATATTTTAATATCTATAATACAAATAGCTTCTTTCAGCTATCCAAGTTTTTAATGTGTTTATTAATGGTTTAGTTTTAATACAGTTTTTATTTCAGCGGGTAACATTTATACAACTAGGAATCATGTGATCTAAAGTTCTTTGTCCATATTTGTTTTTATGCTTAGGAACCATTAATCCTTCATTAAAATTGAGACGAGTATTGTAAGCGTGCTCTAGTCTATCAGTATTAAATATAGGGTTATTAATATTCTGAAATATAATTTTGTACCACAGAATTGATCTAACTGAAAGAATTTTGAGAATCTGATAAAACTATAACTAAAATGCATATATAATAAAATGTACAGTGGTTTATAAACGAGGTACGTAAACAGGAAAATAATATGTAACAGTAGGTAATATGTAAATAATAGAAATGCTTAGTTATAAGTTGAGATTTCAGATAGCTCGCTTCACTAGGCTAACCTGTGTTGAGGCAGTAGTACTTCAATGCACTTTATACTTGTTACACACAGTTAATATAATATCATAATATATATGTGGGGGGGGGGGGTACGCCCGCCATACAATTGTCACAGATATATGATAGTACCCGTGTATGGCGACTGTATGGAATTGTATGGCGAGCGATATCGAGAGATATGCCATGCCAACATATTATATTAACTGTGTGTAACAGGCATTACTGTTATCATGGAGTACAACCTACCTGCCCCGGTTTTTTTCTCCATATTATCATCTATTCTCATGGTTTTGTTGATTATCTATGAATATTATATTTGTAATCAAAATCTATAACCTTTACAAAAATTGACGTTTGTTATAGAGACTTTAAGAATTTTAACCATGCTAATTTGTTTACAAATAAACCCTAACTTTATCATATGACTTTTTGTCCATATTATATTTGTGATTCACGGTGCGTCGAGGCTGATTATTTGTAAGTTGCCATTTTATTATCTAAGACATCTTTTTATTTATAACTCCGTGAAAATATGATTATGCGTTTAATCCGCCACTCTCGAACATATCTAGTTTTATTTGGATTTCACAGGTACTTGTTATATAATGAACTGATTTAAGAATGATAACCTTCAAATCTCGAATTGAAGTCAATGTTATGGACAATTAGTTGGCCCTTTCGAACACTTTCTATCTCCTTTGTTACTCTCGCATTTCACTCAGTAATCGTTTCCATCTATTTATCACTCAAGTACAAGTTGTATGTAGAAAAAATAGAAACACTTCCCCAGAATCAATAAACTGATTATTACCATAAATATTAAATTTTTGCACAATAAATATTTTTTATTAATCAGGAAAAAAAGGTTTTTGTAAGTTTACGTATCACTGCCTTCTGTAAAAATAGTTTTGTGGGTACGACGTGACACCTACTTGGCCACCATTATAACATTATCATAATTATAGCACGGATAGAATACAATATGAATCATTTTCAATTCTTAAATAATATTTAGTATATTATGTGTACCTAAGTACAAACAGGTGGATGTTGCGAGTAGTGATTCATTTTTTATCGAAGAAAGCAATCACTTTGTGGCTTGACATTATAATTTAACTGAAAAATTCTTTGTTTTAAGTCACTTTATTATGTTTATACATTGTCAACCGGTTTCAGTCGAACTCAACCTACTTCAGGACTGTAAACATATAAACCGTGAGTTGAGTTGAACTCAACCTGAAGAAGATTGAGTTCAACCGAGACCGGTCGACAATGTATAAATACAATAAGGCGGCTTAAATCAAAGAATTTTGTTCATTAGATTATTTTTTTATAACCGATGCCCTTGCATTTACGTACACAAATTGAAAACATTTGTATTTGTAATAACAAAAGATGAGTGAAGTTGTATTTATATTATATATAATTGTACCCACAAACAAATTGTAAACGAACAACCCACTGGAAAATGTTGTTGCATTATTAGAATGATATTCCTCACAGAAGAACACTCAATGCTTCAAGTAACAAGACAAGACTCCCTACTAGAACTACATGTGTTGTGTTAATAATTTTACTTTGAATAGCATTTATGTTATTTGTACTTAATTCCTTGGCTCAATGCAATGATATATTTGCAAGTGAAGGTTACATAAGTGGTATTGTATTGTCAGTTAGAGGAATCCTAAAGTAAACAATGTAATATCTTTACAAATAATTAGACAGTTATCTATAATTTTCGATCACAATCGGTTGGTGAAGCAAGTGTATCCACCACATTTGAATTTGAATATCACCATCTTCAGTAAAAACAGTTTCTGCTGTGTATTTATCTAAGTGTTTGATTTTGAGCAGGGGTTGTGAGTTCGATTCCATCCACAACACTTAAATATTCTCAGGACAGTGGGACTCTGGTGTGGTCTCAAAATAAAAATGAGATCAGATTTTTCCTGTCTTTGAAATATCTAAACTACAGCTGTGTTTTGGGAGTTTGTGACTTTTGGCTGAATTGTGATATGCTGATACAATATATGTATTTAATATCATCCCATCAGGGGTAAAAGTCACTATGTGTTATGCAGCTAGTATTGCATTTAATGATTTTTTTCCTCTAAGAGGATATTATCATCACGTTTATGCAAAATTGCCTTGATAGGGTGCATAATGCATAGTCAATAAAAATAATTGGATAATTTGTATAGCGCCATTTTTGTGAAAAGTCACCTCAAGAACGCTGTACAAATATTAATTCCTATGCTCTATTTTATAACTTTACTATATATATATATATAATTTATTTCAACAACTTATATCCAATGGCTTACAATAATAATAATCACTCAAATTGTTTCTATAGTACCTCGTTGTGCCAAATATCACCTCAAAGGCCCTTTTCATTGCATCTATTGGTGTTATATTTGGTCTCCTGCATATTTAAGTGTTATCTATACTAGAAATATTTTTTTGGATAGTGAGAAAATATGTATATAAATATATTTTATTACAGTACTGACTTAAAGTTCTCAACTTTTTTCCTATTTTCCTTATCTAGTTCTTGATTTGGCCAAGGGCACGGGAGTTTCTTGCTAGGCTACTTCCTTAAACATATTATAATAAGAGTTCACTGAATGACTATCCATTAGGAATAGCCAGCGATGTAAAACTATGTATGCTCGAATCTCAAGTGAAGAGATCCTAAAGAAACTCGATGATATTAAAGAAGGAACGATTAGTTGGTTTAAGCACGTACGGCAGATGCACGGAGAAAGAATTTTAAAGACGATATAAGAAAGGCGAAGGTGTGGACATCTCCGAAAGACATGGCACGATCAAAAGAGAATCACTCGGCCTTTCCTTTGAAAGTTGAAGTGAAGATTTAGGATTCATATTTTTTTTTATTGAATAAGTAAATATTTTCTGTTTCTATTTACTGATTTTTCGTTTTGAAAACTTAAGAATGTATAATGTTTGAATTCCACATCGGAATTCGTATTATTCTAGGATGCTGTAGGCCTAGTTGTATCTCTGATAACTTAACCTGAGAAAATGACCAATAATAAAAGATAAATTAAAATAAAATAACTTATTAATTGATAAACTAAAGTTCTTAAAAACTTAAGACAAGATTTTTGTGCATAGCGCAAAGGGTAACAATTATTTTTATAAACAATAATTATTAGCCTGAAACACTCATCCAAATTGAAAAAAACCTTTCCGAGTAAAGATAAATGTCGCCGACAGGACTCGAACCTGCACCCTTCTGATGTCCGGTAATTATATATTTGACAAGTCAAAGCAATTTTCACCAATAAAATGTAGACAAATTTGTCTCGACGTCATCTATTTGAGGGATTTAGCCGTTACAAGCCTTTCTCATACTAATAAAGTTGGTTGTTTACAGGTGAAAATATAATAAAAAACAGTAATTATTGAATGGAACACTAGTATATATTGATTAACTTGGCGGGTTTGCGATAAGCCGACGTAGCTCAACGGTAGAGCATCTGACCGGACATCAGAAGGGTGCAGGTTCGAGTCCTGTCGGCGACATTTATCTTTGCTCGGAAAGGTTTTTTCAATTTGGATGAGTGTTTCAGGCTAATAATTATTGTTTATAAAAATAAAATAACTTAGTTTGAATACCACTTTTTATTTTTTTATATGTTAACTAACCGGTTTCAGTTCAGCCTGAACCTTCATCAGGGTTATACAAAAACATATTAAATCAATTACAGTGTTACAGGGATACTTTTAGGTAATTTAGAAGATGGAGATAGAACATCAACTATGTTGGTGTAACAATAAAAGAGTTTTTTTTTTTTAAAGAAAGACAAACATTCCTAGGTTACCAATAACCTGACAATATTTGAAAATCTCCTCCTATATCACAGTAAGCGGATGATTTTGCTTGTGTCGTGATGGAGCGCTTAGCCAGTTGAGGAATTGAACTAATGATGCCTGGGTGGGACCCAGGTGCTTTGCCATCTCAGCCACTGAGTTGTCAATATAAGTGGAATATTGCCCCGTGTCCAGAGGAACATGCGTGTATTGTTCTTCTGGACAAAAACTTATTTTTCCTTACGTAATTAAATATGATTAAGTGTAAAAGCATTAATAAAAATATTGCTAAAGAGCATTTATCTGAGCACAAAAAGCAGAAACTTAACATACTAAATTAATAGTAAAGGTTAAAAAAAAAAATTTACCAAAGTCCAGTGTCCAGAGGAACACTACTTGTCCCCGTTCTGCCGTCAAAAGAAAGAACCACGTGTATACTATTTTTATATTAGTGTTTCCATTGTGTTTTTGACCAATTATGTATACCCATTTCATTCGTAAAACCATTTATTTCAATAGATAGCATTGTTTTCTATTGTAATGGTGGTTTTTTTTATGGCAGAAATAGGTTTATTTGGTGTCAAAAACGCAATGGAAACACTAATATTGCATACTTGGTTCTTTCTTATGACGTCGGTTTGTATGTGCATTTATGACATGTGGATGAAGCAAAGACAAAGGTGTATGGCCTTCCATTCTCTGTGCCTTTCCATATTCAAGAAGCTACAAAATAATTATTAAATCACTCCTAACATGTGATGTTTATGAAGTGTATAAACTAAACAATAACTCTAATGTTATAAGGAGAGATAATAATATTATCTTATCATGAAACATATTTTGCAAAAATAAGCCATAATGAGGGTAACTGGTAACTATTCAATGTCATGGTTATAAAGTAATATTCCATTGTTTAAAATAATGATCAGGGGAATGCATTTTATAATTTATTCAAAAGATTTGTATTCGCTTTGTGGCGTATTATTATTATATTAGTATTCTGTATATTTATGATGAGGAAAGCATCGCTTTCGAAACATGTTGATATGTATATATTAATTAAGTGGTGATTACAAAGTAATTTTTATTTCATTTATTTTAGGAATGTATTTTGTTCGAGAAATTTATTAAAGCATTGGTTATGATAGCATGAGACTGCAAGGGAAACATTTATACATTGATTTATGATTATTTTTAATTTTATTGGCTACCTAGGTATCAACCAAAAAACTTTTGCTTAGCAACAAATTATTTATTGCCCAAAATAATCATCTTTGATTGCTGAATAATATTTTTATGTATTTTCATAATTTCCCAAAAAATGTAATTAGACCCATATTTTATTACATAATGGGGAAAAATGATAATGATATTCAAAATAATTTTATAGGTAAAATACATAGATTAATAAGATGCTAAGATGTACAGCTTGACATAGTTAACTCTGCAGGCGACCAAAGGAGGAACTAAAGAAGTAGTGTTTTTTTTTAATTGAGTATTAAATTTAAATTAAAAAAAATTCTCCTTTATTTTTCAAATGTTACATAATGCATTACAATAAAGTCCCATTAAACTGATAGAAGATATCAGTTTGTCAACGGGTTCTTAATAATAATCTGTATTTTTAAATTTAGGATGGGTACATATATATTGCATTATTATTTTAATCATAGATTAAGATATTTATAGAAAAAAAATCAACAAAAAATAAACATAAATTCAGAAGAAAAAAATGTGTACAAAATATACAGAGAAAATCATGAACAAAAAGATTATTACAAAAAATATTTTTCACATACCATTTTTTCAGGATACTATTTTCTTCTGAAAATTAGTTCACAATTTTTTTATTAAATTGGGTAACATTTTTGAACAAAGTATTCAAAGGTCTCAGGAAAGAGTCCCAACTGTTTGGAGCCAGTGGGAGTGTGGCATCCCCAATTAGGATATGCTGTGAGGCTAGAGGGAGTGGGGAGTGGAAGGAGATGAGTCATAGAAACGACCCGTTTTCATATGACAAATGTCAACTGAGTACAAATGTTAAGCGTGAGTTTGGCATGTTTCCCGATTGTGCACCGGTACCGAAGGGATCAATGACGCTAGTTCCTCGGAGCATCTTCCATTGAAATACCGACAGAACAAGAATAGCATTCCCGCCTGTGCTCTAAAGATTGCAATCCATTTCGTAATATAGGGGAATCTATCAATCGGTCAAGAGTTTTTTTTTCAGGTATTTTGGGGCTTCTTTTACTTGACGAATCACGAATCAAATGCAGTTTAAAATATCGGTAATTCTTTGAAAATACTC